>JAQFYT010000565.1:0-23572 GCA_034694925.1 Ceratophysella denticulata
GTACCTCGTACCTGGTCTCCAACACACTAGATGTAAGTCCAACAGAAACCGGAACTAACTTGAACTCGCCCTTTGGACTCACCTGGTCCACAATCTGATGGGTTACCGGTTTAATTCGGGAAAGTGAATGTTGATGATGACCACGATTTCTGTCTTTTTTATTCTTCAACACTACTCCCACCGGGTACACGATCCACCCTTGTCCACGCCGGCACGAAACTACACCGCACTTATAGGAACAACAATTGCACTAGGAACTTGCACTACTTTCCAAACAATTATAAACCATAGCGTAATGCAAGACCTGCCGCGTTCAATATTACAAATAGTAATTTATTAACCCGACAAAGTCTACATCTTCGTTTTTTTAATTTTTGCGTGTTGGGTGCAGTTAGAATATTTATGATTAAAATCCACGTAAGAGACAGCAGACTTGGAACCACGGTGCACACATACCACACGAGCAAGTAAATCCGGACATACCATATAGTTCCTATAGCGCAGTCGTTTGTATTAACTGCATGTGAAATGCGGTATACTCTAACTTCTCTTTCTTGCTTTGTATTTGGCCTCACTGTACACTCGCTCAAGAGCGGAAATCTCAAATTCACTAGGCACGTGTTTGCGGCAGACGTCAAAATCTCGGCAAATTGATAATTAAATTAAAACTAGTTATTGGTGGAATCTTTAAAATTTACGATGTAGGTTTTATCCAGCATAGTTCAGTTGACATTACAAAATTAAAATTGTCATTATAAACGGCTCTGGAGATCCAGAAACTGCTATTGTTGTAAGCAGGTTTTTGCATCTACTCGTAGTGTATTTCGAATCACTGGACACCCCTTAATGCTTTATGCTCATATGCTAGGGTTAGGCCAGGGGGACCAAGGGATCAACCCAACCAAGCCCATTCATTCATGAATATTCCGAACAATAAAGGCATAAAAAATAGGATCAAGTTCTCCAGCTAAGCTCCACGCCTATTTGGCAGGAAGCGTGTATCAGCTTGTACTGTAATCTGTAATGTAAACGGACTGCTATGCTGTACTGTAGCCGTCGAGGAGGGTACCTGCATGCATCTTGCATTTACATTACAAAAGAGTTTTTCATACTATGAACTTACCCGTTGTTTTTCTTTTTTTCTGATCGGCCAGTGTCGAAGCTTGTTAGTCAAACGGAGAAGTGAAGTGTGGCTAGTGCAAGTTTGCGAGGGAAAAGCTTTGTCACCTTTCACTTTGAGGCTCCGGGTTTGGCGGCTATTGTTTCTAATATTTTTTTAAAGTTTTTATTTGTCGGTAAGTGGGCAACACAACCAGAAAAATAGGCACGAACTAAACTGTTCCTGGATTCATTCGGGTTTCGTTGTTCGTGGCCCTGCCTGACCCTGACCTATAAGTTTTTTGTGACATTGCAGTGACCGGCAGTGTGATGGCTTCAGGCGGGAGTTCCAGTCAGCAACAACCCTTCACCATTGTGGTTGAGGGGAATATTGGAAGTGGGAAAACTACATTTCTCCAACATTTCAAGCAATTTTCTGACAAAGTCGCCGTTGTGGATGAACCCGTCAAGAAATGGCAAGATGTCAAGGGTCACAATTTATTGGTAAGTCATACGTTGTACGTTCACCTTCAGTCACCCGTCATCGTCTGGGTATGTCTATTGTATTTGTCTTCATTGTGCAATGTCCCATATAATTTGTAATTTCAAACATTTTCGACGCTCGATTCCAACTTCGACGTGTGTGTAAAATATCATAATCGCAAATCGCCGAAACTAAATCCTTAATCATTCACGCTAATCTATGATCAAAGTCAAAGGAAAACCATAATTAGTGGGCTAGAGCTAGACTCTGGAACCGTCCCTACAAAATTAAATATTACTTATCACTTATCCTTGTTGTTGGCTTGATAGAAACGGTAATTTATAATTAGGCTGACCATTACGCATTATGAAAAATACGAAATGCACAAGCCGCGAGCTTTTTTAGGAACATCAGCATGAGAATAAAAGACCGAAATTCATGAAATTAATGCATGCGCTGAAGTTGCCATGCCGGTTAGCGTACAGCGTACTACTACATATGTACTACTGTCCGTGGAAATAAGCCGGTTTTTTGCGGCACGATGCCCCGATAGCTAGTTTCTGCTCTCGCCTCCTCCGTGGTGTGTATGGCTCCTCTTCTCGCTCTTTGTTCTTCATCTGGGCGAAGCGAAGCCAAGCCAAAGACGCGAACCAGCCAGCAGCAGCAGCAACAACCAGGTGCCAGGGCAGGGGGACAGTTCGAATACTCCTTCAGCGAGTTCTAGTAGCACCTCAGTTATTTCTTGCAGCTCCGAAAATCAATCACCGTCAACCGTTATCTATTTGTCCCTGTTATAACATCGTAAATGGTAATCTGTGACCTACATTGAAACATCTACTTACAGTCCGGTCCTAGAGACGAAGATTAAGTTTTGACAGCTGACTGACCCTCTAGCATCTAGCTAGAGCCCTTCAAAATGGGCTCAAGTTCCAAGAAAGTGGTGGCCTACTTCTACGACTGTGACGTAGGGAATTTTCATTATGGACCCCGACATCCCATGAAACCTCACCGTCTGGCCGTGACCCATTCCCTCGTCCTCAACTATGGTCTGGATCGGAAGATGCAGCTCTTTCGCCCGTACAGAGCCAGTGCCCATGATATGTGTCGTTTTCATTCGGAGGAATATGTGGAGTTCCTTCAACGGGTCACTCCGCAGAATATTCAAGGTTTTAGCAAGAGTCTGAGCAGTTACAATGTGGGGGACGATTGTCCAGTCTTTGATGGACTCTTTGACTTCTGCTCTATGTACACCGGAGCTTCTTTGGAAGGAGCGGTGAAGCTCAATAATGAGGACTGTGACATTGCTATAAATTGGTCCGGAGGATTGCATCACGCCAAGAAGACAGAAGCCTCGGGTTTTTGCTATGTCAACGACATTGTGATTGCTATACTGGAGATGCTCAAATACCATCCGAGGGTACTCTATATTGACATCGACATTCATCACGGGGACGGAGTTCAAGAGGCCTTTTATCACACTGACCGTGTCATGACAGTCTCATTCCACAAGTATGGAAACTATTTCTTTCCTGGGACTGGGGACATGTATGAAATTGGGGCAGAAGGTGGGCGATACTACTCCCTCAACGTCCCTCTCAAGGAGGGCATTGATGACCTGAGCTACAATCAGATCTTCAAACCTGTTATCCAGAGTGTGATGGAATACTACCGCCCAACAGCTATTGTGCTTCAGTGCGGAGCGGACTCTTTGGCCAATGATCGCCTCGGTTGCTTCAGCCTCAGTGCCAAAGGTCACGGGGATTGTGTCAAGTTTGTGAAAGAGCTCAATGTCCCAGTTCTTGTACTCGGTGGTGGGGGTTATACTGTTCGGAACGTGGCCAGATGCTGGACCTATGAAACTTCTCTTCTGGTTGATGAGCAGCTCAACAACGAATTACCTTATACTCAGTATTTTGAATACTTTGCTCCTGATTTCAACCTTCATCCCGAAGTTGTCACACGGCAGGAAAATGCTAATTCCAAGCAATACCTGGAACTCATTGTGAAGCATGTTACAGAAAATCTTAAATTCCTTGAACATGCTCCCAGTGTCCAACTCCAAGACGTTCCACCAGATGCACTCAAGCTTGAGAACATTGAAGAACCAAATCCAGATGTTCGAATTTCTCTGTTGGATGAGGACAAGAGAATTGAACCCGATAATGAGTTCTTTGATGGAGAGAAAGATCAGGATGCTCATGAGGCTTAAATTGAACTTAACAAATAAGTACTTAATATAATATCTCACGTCCCACGTGACATTTCAACAGCCCACTAGTAAATAAATACAATAGCATATGAACTATGAACTCTGTGAATGTTTGAGAAGAATTATTGAGTTGAACCATGAATTGCACAGCACAGGCATGTGTAAATAATTAATGATATAATTTTATCAAAGTGTCGTGTCGTTGTCGAAGCAGTGTCAGTACTGAATTTAATTACACGGGCACGGGACGGGCGTATGCCAAATCTCAGAAAATAATGAACAATAAACAATTAAGTAAAGTACATTAATATCTCTCATCCTCATTTATGAACAGCTTTGTGTTTCCAATAATTTTAATTTAGGATTATTCGCCAATGATGCACTGAAACTATCCGCAAGGCGTTTGTTGTTGGCCGAGATATTTAAATATTTATAATATAACCAATCATGAATGAACTGTAAGTGTAAGCTTAAAAAAATAAGAAATCGATCTCAAACTACAGCATGTGTAAACCACCAACAACCACCGCTTCTACAATATACTTTTCTGTGTACTGTTAGTAGGCGTATTTCTGCTGTTATATAAATTATCAGAGGTAAGGATAAGGAAGGATGTGCACATAATGTTATGATGACCCATGTAATGAATTATCTATGTATATCTTGGTGGCATTTGGTCTTAAAACTTTAATATGTTATTTGTGTTCGGGATGCGGTAACGCGTAACCTTGTATTTTTATTTTCTGGACATACTCATAATTTTTGTTATTTTGATTTTTATGCTTATGCAGGACCTGATGTACAAAGACCCTGTGAAGTGGAGCCTGTGTTTCCAATCTTACGTGCAATTGACCATGTTGGATCTCCACACCAAACCTGTGGCTCAACCGATAAAGTTGATGGAAAGATCTATATTTAGTGCTAAGTGAGTTTGCGTATAAAACGGCAGTCGTTAGCAGTTCGTATATACTAATACCAAATGCCAATAATAAAATTGAATTTTAAATGTGGTTTACGTTGTCATTGCTCTAGGTACTGCTTTGTGAACAATTTGAGAGAACAAGGTTTTATGGCTGACTCGGAGTACACCGTGTTGAATGAATGGTTCAACTTTATCCGTGACTCTATTCCACTGAAAGTTGATCTCATTGGTAAGTAAATTCATGGTTGTGACGAAAGTTTATATTAGTAGGTATTTATTTAGCTCCCTGTGCTCTGAATGTTAAATTGAATATTAATATAAACTTTGGTTACTCCAGTTTACCTCCGGACTGATCCTGAAGTTGTCTACAATCGGATCTGTGAGCGCGGACGATCTGAGGAAAACTCCATTTCATTGGAGTATTTAAAGAGCGTTCATAACCTGCATGAGGACTGGCTTCAGCACAAGAAGTACCACGTTCCAGCACCGGTATGTTCAGTCAAACTCAAAATGTTGGTACTTTGTGTATTTTGTGTAGTTTTCAGTTCAATTTAATTATTTAGGTGGTGGTCTATGACGCCAATGAGGATCTCAATACAATGGCTCATAACTATTCCCTGTGTGAGGACACAATTTTCAAGAAAGTTGCTGTGGCCAACTAAGATCCTGCATCTACTCCAGCAGTACAAGTTCCGGTCTCACACTTTTCTTTGTTACCTTTTGTATTGGGTTGAAACGCATCCTTTTCAGTAGAAGTTGAAGATTCTATACAGCAATATAATTATAAAGAAAGTAACGTAAAGCTTTGGAAAAGAGTGATATGCATGTGCATATTTTTCTATTTTCCCTCGTAATTAAATTATATAAGTAGCGTATTATAAACTGAACATTTCATTTATTGTCCTATTTCGGCTTGGGAACATGTAGTCTGGAGTACTCATGAAAAATATTTAATTTATCAACGTACACATTTCAGTGTTAACAATTAAAAATTAAAATCCAGAATAATTTGTATATTTTCTACGGATGGAAAATCTAATGACAAAATAAATTCCTATCCTTATCTCTAAGAAAATTCAGAGCCTACTTTTCATCACATTGTATTTGACTTATCGGAGCTTTCACTTTAGTCAAGGTTCCTTTCCCAGCGTCCAGGATAACTTCTTCTCCTATAGTATTAGCAGTAAAAAAAAATTTAAAGCCATAGCTTTTAAAATCGATAATACCATAAATTTTCAATAAAAACTGGACTTACCAGTTTTAAAGATTTTAGTTGCATTGGATGCACCAACAATGCAAGGTAATCCATACTCTCTTGCCACAACCGCACCTGTTTGACAGTTGACACAAAGAAAAGGAGAATCTTGATAAGTCGGAAGGTTATGGCTGGTGGGGATTTGAGTATTCCGATTCTGATTATATATATGTACTGTACCATGAGAGATGAGTCCACCCAGTTCAGTGACAATGCCGCCCAGAATCGGGAAAAATGGAGACCATCCAATGTCCGTTCCATGAGTCACGAGAATATCTCCGGGTTCAATCAGGCTCGAAGCCTCTTCAATTGTCCGACAAACTTTCACCTTGGCTTGGACTTTCCCTGAACTCACTGAAGTGGCCTGAATGCTATCTCCGAGTTCCAGTTGAATGCTCTGATCAGTCTGTAGAGTTATCGTATACGGGTCAGATCTACTGCACTACTGAACCGAAATGTATGCGGACTTACAGGCTCGGGTATTCCAACGGTGATCTCTGGAAACTGTTCCTTGCTAAGCTCTGGATGCAGTTTGGAGCGTCTCATGGCTCTGTATTCAAGGAAAACAGGATTTCGTGAATAAATGTACGGATTTGAAGATTGAAAATACGATTGAATAGGAATGGCAATCGTAGAATTACTTGTAAAGTATTCTTGAGCCGGTGGGATGTCCTTCAAGAAGAAATCCGATTTCTCGGTGTGTCATAAAATACAGTAGCCGCTCGTTGGGAATCAAATGTTCTCTCACCATAACACGTGCCAGGTGCTCATAAGCCTGTTTCAATTGATCCGCTGTCCAAACTAGGAGAGACTTAGTTTTTTCTCTATTCCAAACACCATTACGGCAGTAAGGAAGCAGAAACTTTAAAAATTTCCTGTACAGGATGAAAATACAGAATTAGGTATATATTGTGGTTGTCGTATAAGCATCTTATCATTAGATTATATACCGTCATGAAAACGCAACATACTTTCCAAAGGATGTAATGGGAGTTTTGAGATTAGCGAGTAAAGTCTCCACATTTGAATGACTCGACTTGGGCCCTGTCGTCCAAGAATCTTCAAACTTAACTTTGTTCCGTACGAGGCTCTGGAGAAGTGTCACAAAGGGAATTGGATCCGACTTCCAGGATTTTCTCATCAGATCCAACTTGAGGAAAGAAGTAGAGTATCCCAAAATTACTTTTTGTGTTGATATTATCGACTCGGTGAAAGAAGTTTTACTTCACAAATGGGTCGTAGTGCTGTCTTTTTAAGAGGAACTTAAGAGCATTTACTTTAGAGAAGCGTGCACAGTACAATATAAATACAACAACGGTTTCCTAACATTGATCCATGTATTTGGCATTTGGTCATATGGGTGGGTGGGTGGACGTGGACTGGACAGGTACAGGTGTAGCATAGTGCACTGAACTAATGCAGTATTTACCTCGGCAATACATCGATGGCCATGTTTTGCAAAGAACTTATCCAGCCCTTCTTGAATCACAGATTTAGTATTATTTCGAAGCCAATCGAATCCTTCTTTTGGAGATTTTTCCGAAAAGTCCATTTGGATTGACTTGGCGTCCCCACCATGCTTAACAATTGTATTTACCAATTCATCCATTGCTGATGGAAGATCCGCTGATTCCACATCCATACACACGGAGAGGATTTGTGAAATGTCTGAGTACAAGTCCGAGTCCCATTCGTCCGCTGGTAGAACCATAAGTAGAAGTTATTATTAAAATCCACCAAGAGAAAGTCGCCTTTCTCTCTTTGTCATCCTTACCTTTCCGTCCACTTGCTAGCGTCAAGAAGGCGAACATTTGTGTTACGCTGCTCACCAAAGAGGTTCCACAGTGGTAACGAGATATCTAAATCAAAAACAATTTAATACTTACCTGTAAATCCTAATATAAACAATTAATCGATATAAAGTTATAAACCATTAATAATTACCTCATAAAGGTTGAAGATATTGTCCGTAATACTGTTGTAGATATCTTGGCTCTCTTGTCGCTCAGTGAGATTAGGAAACATTTGAATCTTTTGAAATTTATGCGTCGCTGCTTTCACTAGTCTATCCGATTTGTACACCTCCTGGAGATAAACAAGATATAAATTAGCCAAGATTTTATAAAAGTATATAAATTCTATATGTAGTTTTGTTTGCAATCGACAATAACTCACGCGGAGTACGACGATAAGCTCGTTTAATTTCTGCAGTCCTTTAATTAAACCAAATCTATTCACAGCTATGCTATGAAGTTCCTCATCAATAACTCGATGTCCGAACAGGGAAAGGTCTGTAGCAATTTGAGTGCTTGTTATTTCAGGGTCAATACTTCTGTACATAATATTGATCACATTGAGCAGCAAGCGCTGTCTCGAAACATGGGTTGACTTGGCGCTATAGGGCATCATCGGAATGGGATTCCCGTCCCGATCTGTGAGTCGAGGCTGAATTGTAATGTCCAATGCTCGGGCTGTAGTAGACAGCCCTAACGGGGATGATGGACCAGGCATAACTTCGCTATATGAAAAAAAAACAATTAATCATTTTGGTGAGGTGATTTTTGGTGAACAAAAATTCTTACCCAGTATTTGCATCTGTAATTCGCTCAAACGGAGTTCGCAATGGAGTGTCGAACTCATGAATCAGCTCGAAGTCTGTCCACGAGTCGAGTGAGGTTATATTCCGGCTTTGAAGAATGTAAATGTTTCCGGTCTAATAATTCAAAAATTCTGTAACAATACATTAACAAAAAGGCTATGTATGTAACACTTTTAAATTTCAATTTACTTGGTCAATCGCCCACTCAATGTCAACAGGTCGAAATTCTCCTGACCGCATCTCAATGCCCAGAGCAACTTTTCCCAACTTTAGTGCAAGTTCATCTGACAGACAGAATTTCTGAGACTCTTCTGAACTCATGGACACTTCACTTGTTGAACCATTTTCATCTTGAATGATCTTAGACTTTTTTTCTCCCAAAACTTTTTTCCCAATTGTTAGCCCAGCGCTATCACTTTTCGAAGTGTTCGTCGAACGAGACCGGAGCAAGGTTGTTGTATCGGGGTCACAGGCCGCTGAAACGACACTCTGAATTCAAAGAAAATTTTGGAATATGCTTATTACTTCGAAAATGTTTCTATTGAACATGCTCAAACCTTCCGCTGTTCTTGCTTACCTCACCGAGACCGTAATTACCATTGATTAAAATTTCAAACGGATTTCCCGTTCTAGGGTCAGCAGTAAATACAACCCCAGCAGCAAGCGGCTGAATCATTTCTTGTACCACAACCGCCATTTCACTGACTGCCGGTTGGCCATGATTTCTAAATCATGAATAGTAATGATTATTGTCTTTTTGCAATTTGCAGCAGAAAGCGTTCAGGTTTAAATTTGCATTATTTTTGTTGAAACAACTTTCCTGTACAAAATTTCAAGCAAAACAATGTAGATATAAAATTAGGCCCAAGCTTACAATCGATAGCGAACGGACTGCGGAGTGAATAGCGATGCCCAACATTCTATGACTTTGCTTGGAATTTCATGAGGGAGGACGCCAAGGAATGTTTCATTTTGTCCTGCACAAGACAAGTCATCGGAGTCTTCCAAAACTCCAGAAGATCTCACAGCAAATCTCATAGATTTTGAGGCCGCATCACCAAATACTTTTTCAATCCACGTTGAGATCAGAGTTGAGATGTGATGAGCATTGGTATTTGAGGATCGTACATGGGTCATTACACTGAAATATTCAATATTGAATCAAATTCGAGCTATGCAAGCAAGTTATCCGCACGCGTAGACAACGTAAAATAGGATTAGAAAGACCAGTAGATTGGGAATTTTTCTATTTAACCCTACAAAATGTGTTTCCGGGTGGAATTTTTTAACCGGAAGGATTTAATATGGTTTGGTTAAACCTTTGGTTTCGTAATAAAACCATCAAAACCAAGTGTTCCGGTTCTAGAAACAATTGATCCTAGGGCTATTTAAGCGAATAAGGAATATATGTAAGATATCTTGAGTACAAGAACATTTACTGGTACCTATGGCCATGAGCCCGAGCCGTTTTTCGTTAATACCTACTGCGACTTTTATTGTTAACTATTAGTGTTATGTCCATATAGACACCATAGGGCATTCGTGTTTATGTTTCCGATATTGCTCAAAATCAAATGCTATGTAGGATTTGGAAATGTGCTACCGGGAGTTACACGCGTTTCTGAACAGAGTATTAAAGGGCGAACTTTTATATTTTCACTTTCTTAGATAAAGTTTTTCGGTTATACTGCTGCCTAAAGACGAATCTTAAATTCAGATTCAGAATTCTTGCTACAACAGAATCTGATAAAAGAGAAGTGCACATACAGAGAACAAGCCTTGTCCAATTCATTTTCTGCTGCATCAGAGAAAATCGTCCTGATTTTCTCCATGTCGAGGGAAGACTTGAACAAAGACGTGGCGACACAGAAACCTCGAGCTGTCTTGTACTAAAATCATAAAAATCGGATCACACATCATTTCATCCGGTCATTCCATGACCCAAATTCCATTCTCTCAAGGTCCATATGGATCCTTGATTAATATTTGATTGGCAACTTTCCATTGCCCACTCAATCAAGTGAAAAATAGACAGAGAAAGCCAAGGAGAAAGTGGTGTAAGTAGCAAACCTCTGAATTGCGACCTTTCTCGAGCCGTGCCAAAGAAGCTCCTTTTCCACCAACAAGCCCAACGCTGAGAGCGAGCTTGGAGTCAAATGACACGATTTCCGGAATGTCTTCCTTCAATCCCGACCTCCTTTTCTCGGAGCTGTCATGAGGAGAGTCTGAGGAGGTTTTAAGTTGTGTACAAAGAATTGAATTCATGTTGAAGTCAAGTTGAGTCGCCTGGGTTGACAGGGGATTGTTCAATTTCCGGCGTAGCAGAATCCCTCGCCCCTCACTTCCGTTCATGGAGAGGCTCAGCAAAACAATTTCAATCTCAGAGAAAGTGTGAATACGGAAACTTGGCCAAATCTGAACCCGGAAGGAACCTTTACGTCCTGTGTTTGAAATTGAAGAAAATAGGATTTAAGTAATTCAATTACTATAAGTTCTCGCATTCTAAGAATTTTACAACTCACCGCTTAATGTAAATAATTTGGGCAAAGTACTATTTCGCTGAAGTAAGGCGGGTTCAAAGTCTACATCCCGAATCGCAATCTGGTCATCGGAGGCATAGTGAATATTCCCATCGGTCCATCCATCTATGAAATACGAGATGATATTATTACGCCGAAATGTAGTATATTGTAAAATTAATCCAGAATGAATCATATGTACAGTATATGCTGCCGGTAATGCAAATTAGCGCTCAATGGTTGAAGGGGTCAGGGTTTTACCGTTAATTGTATTTAGTTGGTATTGAGATTAGAACCATATTATCCGGACACTAAAATTAAACGCTCAATTTGATCGTCTAGACAGCTTACGGTAATTTTCCCAGGCATTAAACATGCATATCAAAAAATAGGAAAAACCATGCTAGGTTCATCAAGGGTTCTGTACTGTTATCTTGTGACTGGGGACCGCATTAAAATCTCCGGTAATTCGTAGCATTTGTAGATAGCATTTTAGAGGATCATCGAATAGATTACTGAAGTTGGCCAGAATAATACTAAAACGAACAAGAACTGTAATTTCCAAATGACTACTTTATAAGTGAACATAATCGTAACTTGAAGCCAAGCAATTGATACAGAATCCAGAGTCAGTCTAAAGTATTTACCTTGGAGGCCCATGAGGCGAAAGACATTCCCATCTTTTCCAGACATTCCGAAGAGTTCATAGTGACAGTTATTTTCTCCAGCCCCAGCCCAGTTTGTGACGGAAGACGTGAAGGTTCGAGTCCGAAATCCATAAAGATACAATGGTGGAAGCTCGAGCTCATCAATTTTAATGGTTCCATGCTGGGCTCCGAATTGAGTGTACCCATCCGGCAGGATTCTCCTGTGTGTGTGCACGGAGAAGAAGAAGAAAGCATTTTTTTTTTAAAACAAGGGAATCGTGTCAGAGCTAGAGAAAACCATAGCGAGAAAATTCGAGCCGTAAAGAATAGAATTTCACACTTTTAAGACTGTGGAACTATACGAATCCAATAATTGTGCTAATCGGTGGAATTGTGTCCAATTATAAATACGAGGTAAATCTATATATCCAGTGAACCTTATTGATTTCTTACGCTAAATCGACGAAATGTGCTCCGAAGCTAGATTTTTTCGTAAAATATTGTGAGAGTAATTCTAAGTTGGAATCTTTCTTGGAATCCATAGGACTTCCAAATGGTTTCCACCTGAAACGATAAAGTGAAATGTTAGTGTTAGCATTTCCAGCTAGCTGAGGCATTTAAATAGCTCAAAATAAGGTGTATGTATACCCCTATTCCATTAAACACCTGAAATTGTTTCTATGAACCACTTACAGAAAGTTGATGACAGCATGCACGGAGTCACCATTCTTGCCTTCACATCTACAGAATTCCAGATAAAATATAGTAATTATTGTTCAAGTTGTAATTATTCCAAATGATGTAACAACCATCATCGATCATCGTGCGTAAAAATTTTCGGGCTGAAAATTCTGTTCCGATGTAAACTCACTCTAAAGCTCCGTTGTACCAAATTCTCCAACACCGCATAGGCTCCACCATTTCCAATTTAAAGTTTCCTAATGAAAATTCAAATGAAGAAGAACTTCGGCCAATTCTGGAAACTGGAATTTAATAAAGACAAATTAGTTCACAATTAAAATCTAATTTTTCGTTTGATTTTGTACACGTCTATTATGTGTTACCAATGATATGCACTTGCACTAACCAGAATATTGAATTCCATCCAGGGTCAAGGAGAGCGTTGCGTCAACAATGCCGGAATATGATCGCCGCATTTTGACGACCATCCCATTGCCCTTATCGTCAATCCCATAAAATTCAACTTCATCATGGTCCTAAACAATTTTTGGAATTATAGTTACAACTTCAAACACATTCAAAGCGTCGGTTTGAAATGTTTGAAATGATTAGTTGGAATATACTCACGCTCGGTGTTTTAAGCTTAGCAGGTTCTTCCAAAATCGATTCTTCTGGACAAACTATTATTCCTGTTTCGGTCGTTGTTTTAGGATCTCTGGAGTTGTAAAACCCGAATCTTTTGGGCAAGACTTTTTGCCAATTTGTTAAAGCAATACGATTAAGTAATTTCTTCAGCCCTAAAATTCAAAATGCATAATAGGCGTCAGGGATTACTACAAATTTGTACTTTTGTTATGTATTGCTCTATAAAATAAATGATTTTACCGGAACATGCAAACATACCATTTGGATATATGTCATGAGTAAGCTTGTATCCGATGAAAATAGCTGCTAAGATTGACGAAAGGATAAACCCCACAATTGCGAAAAACATTTCGATTATTAAAATTCCAATCCAAATCCAACACTTTTGCTTTACCAAACGTACACTGACACTACACGTAACACAACTAACTGCCCAGCAACTGTACAGTTTATGTTAATGCTATTGAAAATGACCAGATGACACTCAATTCAACACTTTAATTTTAGAGTACCTCGTGTGAAATACATGTAATCCATATTATCATTCAACGTTCAAATCACATGGGGCTCGCATATCTGACAAAAGGGTTTAAGTAACAGCAGATTAATATAAAAATAACATATTTGCCTTTATTATCAGTCGTCGTCGTCGATGTGGAAGTTGGACCGGAGCCAGTAATTCCAAGTGTCACCGTATTGTTCAAACTTTCAATATCCAATGATAAGGCCACACTTGTCAACCTTTGTCTTTAAATTGATGGTTTCACATGAATTACACTCGGGAGCTGTTGCTTGATCAAATGCACGCTCTCCTATCCATTTTAAGTGTATTTTGACTAGGAATCAGTGAACCAGCTTATTTCCATAAACACCGGTTACGAGGAAGCATTAAACTTAAATATGGGTTAGTTTATGCATATAGTCTTCTATGTATGTATTATTCACAAACAATCACAGGGTATTCTGGTATATTTATTTCCATAAATAGTAATTCTATTAAAACTTGCGAGTCGGCGGTGCCGCCGGCTTGAAGTAAACACTTCAGGACAATAGTGTAGGATTGCTCTACAAATACATAATTTGGCTGTCGACGTCGACGGAAAAATCAGTATGTATTTTATATAGCTAGTCCCAATCCCAATCCCAATTTCCCAATGCAACACAAAACATTGTGAAGCATGTACACCTCAGATGCAGAAGGGTAGAATACTGATCCAAAACCTTCAGATTCATCTTCCAGTAAGAATCTTTTATGACTTGACAGTAAAGAATGACGTAAGTATATCCTAACGAACTGCTAAAAAACGAGCATAATGTCCATTCCGACCTTCAGTCCAGTAAAAACTTGTCCTTCATTAAGTTTACACTCTGACAATTACACAACCATTGAATCGCACAGAATCATAGCCAGAGCCAGAGGCTAGTATTATTGTGACAAATGCGACTATGTCGGGGAAAAAAAATTGCATTTTGTAAATTGTAAGCGGTAGCTTTCAGTCTTCATTTATCATACTACTTTACCATGGAATTCAGCCAGTAAGAGAATTTAAGAATGGCACCTAAGCAATTCGCAAATTGGATTGAAATACCGTAGAAACAACTTCCGTGGTGGATCATACATAAATCATGAAGATGCCATTAAACTTTAGCTAGACATTTAACTCCATGACATGTTTGATCTGAACCTGACTCGCAAACAAACCGAACGGTATTACGTAAAACTTGACGTGCCGTTACAGTAATCTTCATCTGATTACTGCAATCATGCACCATTGTATGGTACATACCGATGTAGAATACAAGTACAACTGTCTGTGTGTCCTTCCTATTGGGTCTGAACCTGCACCTGCCTAACAAGTACCATGTAATTAATATGGAATTTCTAATCTCAAATTCGTCATCTCATGTCTTTGTGCAAGATGCCTACCTATGCCTCTACTGTAAGAAACTACTATCTATGTTGAGAGAAGAATACATGTCGTGTGGCAGGACCAGCACCCGTCCAGTGATTGTGACTCTAAAACTTGCAAAAATTCAATGGAGAGAAATATGTTAGGACATAATTCCACGAAATAAATACACTCTGGAGACACATTGTAGCACAATTTTTCTCCTAAAAGTAACATTGACTTTACTTTTACTTGACGGCATGAATTATTAATTACATCTATCTAATAACCTCTTCTCACAATAGTAGTGTCAACACTGTTTCCGTTACAATAATCGATTGCCATTTCATTTTGATTTCATTAAGTTCACATTTTCCATTTCCATGAGCATATAGTCCATATAATTGCAAGCAAGCATTACCTCGATTCGTTTCTTACTATATTATAAAGGATAAAGATTAATGTGCAGGTAAATCGGGGATTATATCGAGCTTCCAGTAACAGCTTACGAATTAATTTAATGAACCAATAATACGAGTAACGCCGTATACGATTACGAGTATAAGTTAATAAATGTGGGTTCTACGTAAGGGTACCCTCGTATTCGTGATACGCAAGCCTATGAGTACAGGCTTCACAGTGAGTGTTTCTGGCCGGATTAAGGAGGGTACATTGAGGACACTGGACTGATGGTAGGTTTGATTCTCGGCTACCGTTGCCGCTGCTGCTGTAACCATTCGTCTTGGCCTTACCCGTGCTCTCCGTCTCATTCAGCGTTGTTACTTTGGTGGGATAGTAGCTGGAAGGATAGGATCGGACTGAAGATGAGGCGGATTGACTTTGACCTTTAGATTTTCCGTTCTTCTTCTCCTTCGTGGTTTTAACTTCAGTCCATTCCCCACTCGCATTAAGTTTGTCTTTGACAGGGCTTGAGTCAAAATCACTGAAATTGAGGTCAACGGTGACTTCATGAGCGGTATCCACAATTACGTCCTTAGTCTTGGAACAGATTTCACAAATCTTGGCATGTAATTCATTGCGAAATGTGCAGTGGGGACAGTCCCAAGGCTCAACTTTAAATCGTAATCCGGGAGAATGTGCGATTCCTTCGGAAGGACCAGGGATACCAATATCCTTGTCTCGTGCCTGTTTCACATACACGGCATTTGTATTCAGGTTTAACACTTCCTTTTCGTAGTGTGTCTTAGAAGAAAGGGTTCTATTCCGGGATTCGTCCGGAGTGTCCGAATCATCAAGAAAGAGCTTGCCGAGTGGAATTGACGATGACACCAGCGGCGGAAAGTTGTGATTAGCATAGCATCCAGTATCCAAATCCGACTCGAATTTAGATTCATTCTCGACAGGCACTTTAGATTTAGATAGAGCCATGGAACGTCCAGGCTCTCTCTCGCTGGTGGATGAGGCTGAGGATGAAGTTGATTTTTCAGTCTTATCAGATCTCGTACCAATTCCCATAAGGCCAGACATTTTACTCAGGAACCCACTCGAGCTACCGCCGTTAGTAGCTGGCTGTTGGGTTGACGTCAATGTTGATTTGGGTAGGTCTTGATGGTGTTTCAAGGATTTGAATGAAGACGAGGTTGACATATGACTTGGAGCTTCATAAGGCTTCGGTGATACTGCATCCAAGTACGATGATCTATGATGAGGATCAAGAAGCATTGTTGGTGCATCATGAAGCATGGAATAAGAGTCATCTTCCGCTTCATATCCATTTATTCGACTTCGCACGTCTCCAGCAGTGACTTTTACATCTTCTCTGGATTGAACTGAATACAGAGTTGGTTGTATTGGTGGCGGTGTATCGTATATTCTTCCAAACTGATCAGGTTTTGCAGAGGCCCGAGTACCAGTTGATTCTTTCCTTTGTCGACAAGTCGTGACGGAATCTACCTTCGTCACATTTTCCTTATGGCGTTCTAATAGCTCCTTTATAACTGTGCTATCACAACGCGATTCTTCCCTCGGTGACTGATTCAGACACGATTCGTAGTAAACTTCCCCGAGTTCTCTCAGACTACTATCACTACCGATTGAAATCCCGGATACGGAAGAGGAGCTATTTAGACGGTCATCAGCACGCGTCGCGGTACTGTACAATTTCCGATGCTTGAGTTCGTTTTGTTTCTCGGTATTTTTCAAAACTCGGTTGACCATATCTCGTTCAGTCTCGGTTCGTTCATCGTCGAGATCAATAAGGCGGTCAACAGGAACAAAACCATGAGAAGCGCGTTTCGCTTCAACATGATTTTGGGCACGTTTGGATAACTTTTGTTCAGTTTCAAGTTGTTGAAGTCTAGCAAGGCGCTGTTTTATTTCGGAGTCTTCACGTGCCTTATGTTGCCTTTCCCGTGCTTCGTATAGGAGATGTCTGACGATTGCGTCCGCATCACCCACTAATTGTTTGCGAGTTTCATATGCTTCAAAAACGGTTAGCGGATAGTCCGGGATTTCCCGTTGCACACGCTCCCAGATTTGACTCAGAATCTGCATAAAATAAAATTATAAACTATTAGTATTAAAATTAGATGCTATCAAAAATGACATTTAAAACGAGTATGTACCGCATACCAGGCACTCTTGACTAGCCATGTAGCAATCCCGGGATAGCCCCTTCAGAATAAGTGGATCTGCTGACCTCGTCAGCTCAAGTGTATAGTCATCAGTTCCGACATAGCCAAGCGTGATGAGCATCTCATGAGCATTCTGGAGGTGGGCTTTGATATTGTGATACCAATATCCGGATGTTAACTGTACAAAGACAAATATAAATAAAAATTGTAGGAACAGTTGAATAACATTTGAC
Source organism: Ceratophysella denticulata (assembly GCA_034694925.1). NCBI lineage: Eukaryota > Metazoa > Arthropoda > Collembola > Poduromorpha > Hypogastruridae > Ceratophysella > Ceratophysella denticulata. Next base: position 17,776 of record JAQFYT010000565.1, read on the forward strand.
CTTACCACGCTGTGACTTAATATGGCAAGTTAAAATTAAGAAAGATCTTTTTGTCAACTTAACTTGATTATACCTATTATTACAATTGCATACCTTCAGTCGGTGAAACTCTTTCCTCCATGGTTGTTCCAATAAATTGTGTGCATACAGTGCTAAGTTCTCGAAAGCTAGGCTCGCTTCCCGTGGGTCAAAATCTGCTATTGATGCAACACTCTGCGATAGTACCCGCTCCGTCTCTTTCAGTCGGAATTTAAAATCATGAGGAACTTGATACAGGAACTCAGCAGCATATCCTGTGTACAATAGATTATTTAATTATATTGAATTAATTACCCAATAATACCCAATTAAGTATTTGTTCATTATTTCATTACCTCTCATTAATCTCAAAGCTTCCGCCTTTTGATCAAAAGTTGTAGCTGCCAAGAATTGATCATGATGGACGTCAATCATGGAACTGAGCTCCTTGACTCGATCTGGTCCATGATTCCGTTTATAGGTAGTGGTGTACATGTTTGTTAGCATTGAATCCGTAAATATAACTCAAAGTATTCACTCCTTGTCATTCCCGACAGACAGACGGATGAAGTTTAGCTACCGGATATTTCCAACCCTGAAATAAATAAATTATTCCACTAAGTACATATTTCAGCGTTCGAGTAACTATCACACATCACACTCCGACGAATCAGTATGATTAATGATCCGACACTGATAAGAAATAAACAAATCACGCCGGGAAACCATTAGAATTAGACACTTAACGACAACGACAATACACCAGATCAAACTGAACACAATACACATACACAAATGATGCAAAAAATTACAGAGTTCAGCGATCCCATATATCTCTCGTACAAACACATACGGGAAATACCAATCGTATAGTTGATAGTAATAGGCTCCAGAATATCTATTACGTCATTTAACGCCGTGTGAGCTACATTCCCAAATCAAAATGACACGAAAATCTCGATGCAGAACGTGTAGGGCCATTAGATGGACATGTGTATGTAATTATTCCATTGAAACCAGAATAGGGTTCATCCCCACACCACCAGCCCACAAACCGAACGGTCACGGTACTAGGCATTATCTGTGAATGAAGCGTTTTCCAACTGAGAACTATACAATACGAACCGGAAACTAATCCTGTGCTTTGCTATAGTAGTTAACATGCATGGCAAATTCGAGCTCGGATTATGAATGTGAATCCCGAGTCCCGAATGAAACGGAAATAGCCAGGAATATCTACATCTAGCAAATAACAGGAACTAGAAGCCTTTTCACATCCTATACATATGAACCATAAAGCTGAAGTGAGTTGAGTGTGGTTCGTTTTGACTTTTGACTCTCGTCCAAAATTCACTCCAGCAAGCACCAGAAAGTCTAACAAGTCAGCAGAATGAAAGACAAAAGATAAAAGTGAAAGCCTTTCTTTTGCCGAAGTCAATTCCTGCTAGTTATTAATTATAAGAAAAGATAAGAGATAAAATAAGAGAAATAGTAACGTAACTTAGCTCATTGTATAGATATGCTGTATGCTGAAGTTTTTTTATACATTAAGGAAATACACTTCCAGGGAGAGTCTAAATATGATAGGATAACAAATTACATTCAGCAGGAACCAAAACTGCTTGTCTACCAGATCCATTCTGCTACACATATTTTGGATTAAATAAATTCATTAATGATATTTAGTGATATAGTGATAATATATAATGTGTTAAGGCACAACTATATCCAGAATACGTACTCAGTCTCGGCTTCCGTCGTCAGTATTATCGATAGATGAGCCAAATCAAAGCCCGTGTATAGTGTAAATCAAGAACCAAGTTTCAAAAGATTCAGTGAGACGAAAAAGATGGGTTTCAGGTTTCAATTGGTTTCAATAGAAGGTAGCACATTGTCGTGGTTAGGTATGAGAATAATAAAATGTCTTTCTCTCGTCAGCCAAAAAAGTAAAGCAAAACGTGAATCATACCTATTCATTTTATGAGAATATGAGACTAACAAGGGAACCCCATGAGGTGAGCACAGCGTTTTGAACCGACACTTATACCATCGTATACCTTGGGTCAAAGTATGAAAAAGTGCATAATATTATATCTGCAGAATCATAGGTTCAAAAGTTATTGGGGGTCCAAGTTGAGAATCTGGAAGAGAACTCCAATATTAACATACCATGACATTCAACATATGCACATTGCACATGGTAGACCGAAATGGGTCCAATAAGGTGGCCATTGCCACCTGTTGTGCCGAATAAAAAAAAGTTTTTGTTGAGATCAAATTATCATTTTTTTGGTTGCAATAATAAGAAAGAAAGCATGAAATTGGTAATACAGTCAATGACAGTTGATGGACAATTCACAGTCACAGTTAACAGTAAGTCCCATCAATTATGAAGTAATAAGTAGATAAATATTCGGTAAGTCAATGTACCTGAGTGAAGTTGGAAATGTTGCGTAGTAAGTCTTGGCTATTGAGTGGGTGGCATACAATTTTGAAGTTATTTTCTTTTCTCCAGCCAGCCAGCAGCAGCGAATAAATCGATGCCCCACTTTTGAAATCCGTAAAAAAATTGTTTAGTTAACGCAAAACGCAATGCGGGTTGACAAGGCAGAAAGGCGACAGTTCTTGAAGGTTAAAGTAATATCTCTAATGTCTGATGAGATGACTCATCGACGACACGACAAACAATAAACTAAAAAATAATGTATATCAACAAACCAGGATTATCTAATGAAGTGCAGGCAGCAGCATAGTAGGCTGTAGACCTGAACCTGAGAGGACAGCCCACTTGGTTATGTAGCAGAAGCAGCAGAAATAATACTAGGCAAAGGAACAAAATTCATTCCCCATAGACACGAATTTCCAGGTCTGCGTGCAGGCCTCTTCTGTATTTTTGTGTCTCCGTTCCGTATAGATAATAAATTAACGTATGTATCCAAAAACCTATATTATGCGAACTCCTTTGTCGGTTGAGAACATGAAACGTGAAAATACTCGATAAATCGAATTATTATTAATAATACAGATTATAGGTTATGCATGATATGAGCTATGAATTATTAATTATTAATGATGCATGCAATATTATTCCAAACGCCAAAATTCCAAATGATGTTTAGAATGTGTGATTTCTGACCGGTATTTATTACACAGTGTCTGATGGAGTTATTTCGTTACAAACATAACTCACTTAACTACGCTAAGGGGTCTATTCAGCTTCAACTTAATAATTCACAATCTCTATTACTATTTAATACAAAGATCTTATGTCATGTAACATGTAACCAGAATTATATTCAATGGAGATTTAACGTTTTAATACACATTCCGTCGTGTCGCATGCCGTAGAGGTACTCAACTAATTAAATTTTGATACTTATGTTAATCTGTTTCTTCTTTTAATCTACCTGTCCTGTCCTGTAGTAATTATTGCAATGATTGAATTCAATGAATCAATATTTTTCTGGCCTAATTATAAAACAAGTTTTGGCCTAAACTTTTTGACGACTTTTGACCTAATTAAACGGCGTTTTCAAGTTAATCATTGTTTTTTTAAAAATTAGTTACGTGATTTATTCTAAGAAAGGTAATATTAGGTGTATTCAGGTTAGGTTAGGTTTAAAAAGCCGAAAAAAGATGAAAACGTCGTTTATTTAGGCCAAAACTTATTTTAATTAGGCCACTTAAATCGACACCCAAATTCAATGTCCTCAATCTCTGCAAATAAAGTATACTTGTTCAAGTATTTAAACTTCGACAAATGAATCCTGAATACAGGCAACAAATGAAGTATATTCTTCATACCATATGAAATTGAATTGGAAATTGACTATATACTGCATGAAATTGAAACGGAAGAACTTATCGTTCGGTGTTCCAGAGCGTCTGCTATGGATGACGTCATTTCTCCGTTCACATTCATCTATCTTTCGTAACTCTACTCTACGTTCATATACATGCACACCTGTTCCAGTCTCACCTAATTTTAATTTTGATTTTTAGAATAATATTATTCCGAGCTTAAACGTAGGCATTCGTAAGAATCAGAACGGCCAACGAAAAACCTTCCAAGGTTCATAATACATTATAATAAATTTTAGATTAGGGTCAATCTGATCATTAAACCAATATTTTGAATGACTCATCTTCTAATTCGAATGACCATAACATAGAAATTACGAAATAAAAATTCAGCTTATCACATTTTCATGCCAGAATTCTTTCAATGCAATCTCAGATCCATGAACACGGCAAGACGATTCCGTAAGTGCATTGACAGGAGGGTTTAGGTTTAAAATTAAATTACGATTTTTTTTAGATATACATAATTTTTGTCGTACAATTCTTAATCCTTTACATAATGGAACATTTCTACGGGTTATGCAATAAAATGCATTATTGGGAATTACGGTAACTTTCTGAAAATCTTGGAAAATACAGCGTTCATGGCAACACGAACTTCGCAGTTCCCACCTCGTTTTGTTTCTCATAACTTTGTTCCATGCTCATCCTTTTTCTTCGCAAAGCCGACGACGCATCGAAGACAGATTTTTTTGCTCAGTTGTCAGTTGTCTGTTGTAGTTGGAGTGAGTGGATGATTCTGAATTTATTTTAGTTTTCTTTAAAAAACTCCGATACATGGTTAGTTAATTTGAAGGTGTCAAGTAATAATAGAGGTCAAGGGTCCAAAGAGCAACGCTTCACATCTCCGAAGGATCTTGAGTCCAGCCGCCTGTGTCAAGGGTGAGTGACCTGTCGTCTTATGTCTTATCAATATACAATATAAATACTAACGTAACGCATTGCATTGGGTACGTCTGTCATTTCAAATTAGGTTTCTAGGCGTGGTACCTCATGAGAAATTTGTCAATCATAGTTATCTAATTGAGAGGAGTATACAGGGACAGGTGACAAATACTGACAGAGCTGAGGATGAGATTTAGGCGGGTAAGGCCACGGCAAGTGCAGTCAGTCAGCCTTTTTCTTATGAATTGGCCGCAGGGCAAATCGACGAAAAAGGTGTCGGTGTGAGAGGTTCAATGACTCACGCCTTCTCTCATGAATTATTGTGTATTGTGGGCAGTAGGTTTCTGTTTTAGAGTAAATATGTTTATTTTGTGTAACGTCAAACGTGTGCGTGTTTCGGACAGTCAACAGTTGAATTTAAGTTGTTGAATCTTTCGTCTCGTACATCGTATCTTGTAGATTGTAATTGTTCATTTCCATATTTTTAAAACTTATTTTATTTATTTGTTTATTCGCAATATTCAGACTTACCTACATTTTTACATAACAGCAAAAGAAAAAGGTACCTAACCATAAGTGGGATTTACTCCGGCAGGAATGCTTTCCAATCGATCCACAGCAAAAATTCAGTGTATGTTTAACCTATTACATATGAACTGTAACATTTTAACTTTTTTTTACTTATTTTTAAACATAAACAAATGGTAACTTAGAGCTATTATTTTTCTGCCCATAATTCAAGAAATCTCCATAACGAATTGCCCTTAGAAGGTTTTGTCTTTTTTCCAAGAATCACATTTCCCCAAAGGAAAAACAGACTTAATTATAGGCAGTTTAAATGGTAGCTAGGTTAGGTATCGTTATGTTAGTGTAGGTTTTGCGTTTCTCATATGTGGAAACGTGAATCATGGAAAAAAGGCAAAACCTGTTATTCTTATGGACATTTTGGAATTATTTATGGGCAGTTTAAATGGTAGCTGTTAACTTATAATTAATACTTCTACTTTTATAGAATGGGTAAATCATTTTAGTG
>JAQFYT010000566.1:0-23544 GCA_034694925.1 Ceratophysella denticulata
AGCCTTGCTGAGTGGTAGGTCAATCTGAAAAACATTAATTTACACAATGTTAGCAAAAGGAATTGATTGAATCGCTTACATAAATTGATATGCATATACCATTCGAGAATCCATAACAGCCTTAGCCATGAAACGCCCAATAAACTTGAACTTAGACTTGACCTTGGCCAGCGTGGCTGCCTTGGCAGACTTGCTGAGGGGTTTAGGGAAGAGTCCCACACTACTCTGGACGTATGACTTAGACTTGATATCCACAATCTCATCCCCAATGGAGTGGGAGGACTCGCAGTGCCATAATTCCAATTCCTTCTTCTGTAATTCCTGGGACACCAAAGCATAGAATTCCAAAGTAGGTCCAAGACCAGTTCCAACTTCATTCTCATATTGAACTTCCAGGAGCGGACGAGATGCACTAAAATCTTGCATCAACTGTTCGGCCTGTGCCAGAATCTGGTCCCGTGAAATCGTTCGCTTTCTCCGATCAAGGCGTGGAGTAACACGATCCTTCAAACGAAAAGATTAATAGAAAATATAACATCCGGATCACGCAAAAAAATGCAAACGAAAAAATAAGATGAAATGATAAGCCGTTACTTACACGTACCTCTCGCTCAGTACTATTCAATTCAGGCACATTGTCAAGAAGACGTTGAAGGGCACGGTCCCGATCAAATGAAATTGAATAGAAGAGCATTTGTCTGGTTTCAAATGGGAAAAGGAATGGACAAGCAACTCCAATTTGCTGAAGCCATTGTGGAAGATTTCCAGTCATGATGACCACAGGGTCTTGTAACTGACGCTGAGCCTTGGCCGCCACTTTGGTATTGATGAACTCACTGGCCGGTAATAGAGATGGACCAGGCAGAACGGGCCAGTAGAGTGAACGCCAGTAGCGACTAATGGCATGAATGACTCGGAGAAGAGTCAGAACTGGAATACTTGGGTCACTCACGGTAACAGTATCAGGAAGTCGAGAGGTCAAATATGGGACAAACGGTGCAGCTGGAACAGGGACGATTCCCTCTGTTGAATCAAATTAAAAATACGTTTAAAGCGGATGTTAACTTAAATATAAACTTGCAGAAAATGCTAAATATGCATGCAAATCAACCATCTAAAATATAAGGATTTGTTGGCTTGATTTCATCGCTTGTTCGTGGTGGCAGTGATCCAGGTAAATCATCCATTATTGGTGGCAGTGATCCAGGTAAAATTGCCATCAAAGGAGGGAACTCCGCATCGAAATCCTCGTTATAAAATGGCGAGGAAAGGTAATCCAGCTCAGTCACTTGCATATACTGCAGAGAACTTGGAATGGCAATTGCTGCCGTTGGTATAGGAATCAATTGGATAGGTCGAGGTTGAGGTTGGGCGCGAATAGAAGGACCTTGTTCAGAATCTGGCAATGAATTTGGAATATGGAAGAAAGGACAATAGAGCTCTAAGGATTACAGTGTGTGCTCTATCTTGCACCGACAGCGCTAGGACGCTGGTAAGTACAACGACCAAGCAGGCGTGTCACGAGTCTCAGCGCTGTCGGTACGATTTAAAGCGCACACTTTAATACCATGCCACATGCCACCCAAAAACTTCAAAGCGAAGAGCAGAACTACAATAGATATTTAGGTTTCTATAATTGTACTCACCATGCCAGAGAGGATCCTTCTTAGACTTGGATGATTTTGAAGCCGACTTGCTTTTCTTGGATGAAGTCTTTGTGGTAACTGGGGGCGGAACAGTGGCTGGAACCCCATCCTCACTAACTGGACGGTAGTAAATTGTGTGGGTTTGTGACCAAATTCCAGATGAACCCAGGACTGAAGCAGAGGGATCAATGAAATCACTATCGAGATCACCACCTGGGTCTAGGCCAGAACCACCAAACTGACGAATGGCCTGATAAACCGTCATATTATATGGAAGGACTTGATCATTCATAATGAATTGGAGCTTGTGACGTGTGGCTCCTTGAGAAATCACAACAGCTGCCATTGAATCGTCGATATCGTCATCACTACAAATCAGACAAGGTTACAATATTTGTGTAACGTTGCTGTTTCATTCGATAAAATGCAGTTTCCAAAATCGACTAACATACCTGTTGTCCTCATCTGAGTCTCCAGAATCTCGGGATTCCCGAATACGACCAAATCCACGAACAATCAAATAACGCTCAATAGCTTGAACTAAGGCAAGAGGATCAATTTTCACAGGTCCGCCCTTCCATTGGCGCAGGCTAGAGCAACTTGGGTGACGTTGCAGAACACACTACAGAAAAACAAGATTATTCCTCATATGTCAACTTTAATTCAATATTCAAGGAATTTTAAATTAAAATATAAAATAGTACCTTGAGCTGATGTGTGTTGAAGAATCGTAGAGCTGAAGATGGAGCAACACGAGAGCTTCCAGACGTAGTTGGAACTTCATGAACCTTCACTTGAAACTGCTCCAATTGTGAGAAACAAGAGTTGAGCTTGGTTACCAAAGATGAGAGTCCAGATGGTTTCCCGGATGAACCGGCCAAACAATCGCTCAGCTCCTCTCCACTCAATTCAGCCAACTACAGAAAAAAATTACTCGACTCGGTTTAGCCCAGAATTCGTAAATAAATATACTGAATGATTGGGACACTACACATAAGCATGTTTTTCTTACTGGGCAATCCGCAAAGACATGAATAAATGATCTCAGGCGTTGCTCTCTCTTAGTCTTGTATCCGTCTTCGTCCACCAAAAATCCAAGCAGAGCTCCAATCAATCCAGAATGATTTACTTCAAATGGAGAAATATCCGATTCCAATACAACGGTACGAAGCTCCTTCAGAGCATTCAACATCTTATCCTCCTAAGAAATTAAAACAGATACAATTAAACAGGTGAAATGATATCAGGATTCCGTTGCGGCGTATTGTGGTTTAATGTTCACCTTGATACCCACCTTGCGTAAATCTCCAATAATCTCTCCCAATTTTGGAAGAATTCCGACAGAATCAAACTCAGCATTTTCCGAGTTACTTTCACTCTCTGCTGATGCACGACAATACTTCTGGGAGAAGATGAGGGACTGCTCCTTGAGCCAAGACTTGACCTGTTCCTTGTATGAAACTGCGAGATAGGCACTGGAATTATGTCCACGATGTGCTGCACCTGGGCAAGTACCCCCAGTTCCATGGGTTCCTCCAACACTCAAATTATTATTGTTCACCGGAACCGGTCTCTCTGGAGCAGTTGGGACACCAGCAGTCGAGCCCGAAGATGAAGGTGCATTGCTGTTAGCTCCAGTAGAAGAAGAAGAGCTCGATCCTCGAGTCCATCGTGAAGGATGAAGACTTGCAAAAAATCCTCCAGTCTTTGCCCCTCCACGTCGTCCAGAACTAGGACCAGAACTTGGCGGTGCATGGGTACCTGAGGATCCAGCAACAGCTGTTCCAGATCCAGATGGTTGTTCTCGTCTCTCTGGAATTAATTTAATTTACGAAATGGTAAAATGAAGGTCGCACAAGCACGGTAGCCAGTAGCCAGAATAAAGTTAAAAATTTAGGTACCTGCCGCAGCACCCCGAAGTCCTTGAAGTACAGTTGAAGTTGTTGGAGCACCAGTATTTCCAATGATCGGAGTCTCTTCCTGTCGTACGCGGCGAGATGTGGAAGTTGGAATTGCACGTTTTGAGCTTCGTTTTCTCTTGAATGGATCCAATAGCCTGAACAAAAAAAAAGTAATAGTTATACGCCGTTACAGTTACAATTTTTGTAATTAATGACAATTTGAACCCGAGCTTACACAACGCTAGGTTCCATTTCCGGTTTCTTCTCAGAACTTCCACTTGAGCTCGTGCTGGGTGTTTCCGAGCTTGAAATAGGTGTTGAAGGTTTCTTTCCACTTCCTTCGCTGCTTGAACCACTTCCTGCCTCGTTCACGACATTCGTAGGCGTCGCAACTTCAACCTTCTCCGTCTGGACAGAGCTTGCTCCTGGAGGATTCGGAGGTAACGGAATCTCGGCCGTAGGGATTGAGATGGGTGAAACGACATTGCTTCCAGCTGGAACTGCTTGATTCGCATTCTGGTTACTGTCCAGTACCGTTGGAGGAGTTGGCAGAGTTCCGGGTCCAGCGGCAGGAGCCAGAGCAGCTCCGGGCTGCATAAAAATTTCAGGAACACATAAGCTAAATGGTGAGGTGTTTTCTACAGGAACGGTGGGTAAGGATTCCGGAATTGGTAAGGACTCAAGGGGCACAAGTGAAATAGGTGCAAAAGGAGAAGGACGAGCACGGGGATTTCGGACAAATGGAAATGGCACATGTTCATGGTGGTATGTTGAAGAAGATGGTTGGGAGTTTACGTTGCTCACAGTTGGGACAGCTGGAGTGATGATTCCACCAGTTCCAGATAAGCCCGACATTCCAAGTAATGCAGCAATCTCTGATTTGATTGGGGATGGACCCACAACTTCTGAGGATGAAATTCTTGATATTTGATGAAAAACTCCTACAGAGAACACGTCGCACATTAGGTCTTAGATCGAGACCAAGAAATCGATATTTAGCCAATACAGTAACTTACCCTCTCGTCGGAAATGAACAACATAAATGGGATGAAGCTTTTCCATGAAGAGATAGCTGAGTTGAAAGGCTCCAACGACAATCTTGAGATCACTGGAACCGAGCATACTGGCTAAATTATTTGACACTTGTTGTGGTTTAAGCGTTTTCTGAAGTGCTTCTGGTTCCAAGAAATGGACAATACGAAGTAGAGTCTTGACACAACTCTGTCTCACGGCCGGGCCGGCAGATGAGCTATTGGCTTCACTCAGTAAGGCAAACAGAGGACGCAAGAAAGGAAGTGCGAAATCAGGATGGGATTCCAAAAATGATGAACGGACATCAGCTGCCTCTTTTTCAATGGGTTCTAAATATCGAGTAAGAGTACAAAAATAAGAAACAAAAGTAAGAAACTGGTCAAGAAACATTCAATATGAAAATGGTACCTTGAGCTATATTTGAACAAACCTGTAGGAGCACGTGGGTTGAAGAACGGATTCAGTTTACGCTGGACGGGTCGAGCTGTTCCAGAATCCTCGTTAATTTGTTGCATTCCAAGAAAATCAATAGTATAAGTTCTTGCTTGAACAGTCAGGCTGATCTCATCTTCACCAGATTGGTGGGCAGCCTAAAGAATAAATAAACTTGGATTAAAAACTGCTAAGTTAAGTTACCATTCCTTGAGTTCTTCACTTGCCTCAATAATTCGGGAATCAAAAGATGAGTATGAAGTCCATGTTCCACGGTCATCTCTCCATTGCCATTGAATGGCATCTTGGCAGGTGAGATGTGGATGAGTCATCATCGTGTTGACCATGAAAATTCCATCTTTGGGCAACTTTGGCAGGAGCTCACCAATTACAGTTACAATTTCGAGCAACTCTTGAGGATTTCGTGGCACCAAATCAACCTTTCAATTCGAAACAATTATTATTGAATCCGACTTCACAACATTGAAACTATCAAGAAATGAAAAATGAAACTTACTTCATCGACAATAACTTCAGTGTTCACATTTGCAGACCCAAGCAAAAGGGATGAGAGTGTTCCAACAATGTTCTGTTCCAATAGCTTCAAAGCAATGTTAGGGCATCGGGAGCAGATTTGTGCCAACATTCGAAGGACTAAAATGAATGTCACTGTGCTCACAACGGGCGGAGTAACAACCAGCTGCGTAAAATAAAATACAAATGTCAATCACTTTGCCCTTCAAATACCAAAACCTAGTTGAATTACAATTGTCCCACTAACCAACTGCTGCACATTCGAGAGCAACTCTCCACTTGAAATCTCTTCGATTCGCTTGGTATCAGTCACAAAGGAGTCCACCAAACGACTGAAGATAAGACAGACACTTTCAACGCTCTTGCGATCCTGAAAATTAATAAGATAATTTTAGTTAGTCGTGAATTAGAAAACATTACGTAGTAATTTACAGAATATGTTGCACTAACCTGTTGAGTTAAACGCGAAGCGAGAAACGCAAGAGAATCCCCGACCAAGTGGAATTCATCCAAATGTACTCCTTGACAACAATTCGCCGTGACAGCCAGCGCAGCACGCTGAGCAGTGATACTGAAGAAATCCAAGAATGTCAAGCAGGCACTGACTCCGTTCTACAATTTCAAAAATGAAAATAATATTTAGCTTCCTAATTCAGTTTATATTATGAAAAACAATACAAAATATGAATACTTACGGCCTGGAGAATAGTCTTAGCATGTCGACGAGACAGCATTTCCAGAGCAGTCAAACTCTGCTCAGCAACGTCCATACACTGAATCACTTGCAATTTTTCCAAGAAGAGGGGAACTGCTTCAGCAACAACTGGGGTAGACCTGGGCAGAGCTTCCATCATGTAAGTTAGAGCTCGACAGGCGTGGTTCATCATGTCGAAATTATGTTCCATTGCAAGAAGAGTAATCAAAGCTGGGACCGTTTGTTTGACTGGAAAGCCAGCCAAAGTGTCTTCATTTCCCATAACAAGGAGCTGACACATCTCAATTGCAGCTTGAAGTTGCTGACCCTCATCCCCTGTGGCCTGAAGTCCTTGGAGCAATTGCTGGGCTTTAGACACTGATCAAAGCAAATAAAACAATTAAACATGAACTAAAATTCTTTATACATACGACATAGTGTACACGGTACAATTATAGCAGCTGCGCTAAATAGATAATTTTTACTTACCAGTGGAACTACTCATTCCGCGATTGAGAAGTTGCTGCATTCGTGGGGCAAGGGATCCGAAGAGATGTGGTGGAAGACCACGAGCTTCCAAGAGTGCTTGAAGTCGTCCCATTTCACCTTCGTCACCGTCCGAATCACCAGTTAGCATAGCCAATCCACGACTAAAAGCAGAAGCAGCCGCGGCTGCACTCAATGAAGAACTACTAGCAGGACCTTCTGCTCCGGCACTACCGGGAGCAGGAGCTGAAGATGCGGAGGGAGCCTGGGCACCAGATGAGGATTGACCACTTGTTGAGGTTGCTGGAGTACTGCTCATTCCTGGCTCACCAGGCTTTCCACTTCCAGTAACTGGGACCCCACTTGTCCCGGAAGACGAAGGACCACCGCCCCTGCCGCACCTACAAATACAAAATATCCACGTTTCTTAGTACGCTGGCAAAGATATTACAAATACAAATGCGTAATGGGTAACAAATTCTTAACTATTTCGCTTTTGTCAATATTACTTGTAAAAGATTTGTTATACGTTGTAACCGGTGGAATTTGGTGTAAAAAAAACGGCAATTGTGAGCACTATGACTATGACTGTGCTACATGCTCAATAGTTCAATCCAATAACCCAACTCTTATTTAAATCTAACCCGTTCAACAAAGAACATCTATGACAATGACAATGACAATGACTAGATCGAGCAATCATTTGAAGTATTTACTACACCTATATGTGATTTCACAGTGTAAGGTTGTATCCCAACTTTCTGAAGATTCATTCTTGCTTCGTAGCCTGATAGCCATAATCCTAATCCTAGTCGTAATGAAATTACAGATAAGTACCTAAGAAACTGGAGGCCAAAGAGTGAAAGAGCCGGATACCCGATATTCTCAGAAAGCTAAGCATAAGCATAACAACACAAAACCATAACATAACTTTGTTGACAATAGCTGTGTCGTCTCAGCTTCAATCGTTATATAACTCCGTTACTTCTCTCAAAGAGTGTAACTTCATAATTGTAGATAGATCACGTACAAGACATACTGACTTCAATCATATGCCAGCCTTTCTGCTCACAATATTTATGAGACAGTTCATAGTTCTCCATGCTTTCATCTTTATCATTACTTATCATTTGTCGATGCCTGTTAAGTTAAATATGAGGTACGAGGTAAGTGCCTAAAGAAAAGAGCATTAAATTACGATTAAGAATGCCCTCGTTTGTTACTCGCTAGCTGTCTGTCTCCGTGTCTAACCTCAGATAGACAACAGTACAGTCGGGATAGAACGATAGAAACAACGGAGGGTTGCAGTATATTGGATTTTACGAGTTTTACAAGGACACTCATGAACGTTACTCACTCAATGCTATATCTATGCAAGGCGCAAAACAAATTATGACCGTGGACGAGACGATACAAATTGGACGGTGACTAATTTCAAATTGTGTCGTGTCAGATAAAAAGTTGATAACCTACGGAGGGAATGTCAAATTCCGTTCTAGGGCATTGCATTATTCATGCATTTCTCTGTCTGACTGAAAATCAGAATTAAGCCTAAGCCGTTTCCGTCCATTTCGAGGCAAGTAGCAATAACATCGATATCTGAATACTTTGCAACGCAACAACTAATCTACCCGAAGTACAAATGCACAGTTGCAGTACGTAACAAAACAACCTTACCCTAAAGAATTAAAATAATCCATTCCCAGCTTACTTTTGAGAAGACCAGAGACGAAAAATAATGTTCATGCACCAATTGAAGAAATTATAAGTTAGCACAATCCAACAACACGAAATGGTCAATACAACATCAATATAAAGGCGAACTGCCCTGATTAGTACCATATTTGAATTTCACTAAACACAGTACAGATAGTACACATTTGTTAAACTTTAGAAAATAGAAAACACGCAGCACAGAGTTTGTATGCAACTTAAGATATCCAATCCAGCACACAACTAGAGAAATAAATGGGATTTGGTGAAGGGAACACGAGAACAAGACACGATGTTACACCCTTGCCGCAGAAGTATACAGAATGCACTGATACTGAAAATCAACCTGAATGCCATGGACCATGGATTAGAAAGATACTGGCACTGGCAAGCTGAAAGCATAAATCTCTGAAGCTCACCTGTCTGAGTACACAGTTCTGTACAAGTACCTACTTTTCACCTTTCGAATAAACCCTTCCTGAACCAAAATTTAGCACCATTGTTTGGGGGAACACGCTTACCATTTACCTCCTTTGAAAATAACATTATTTCTACAATTCCATTCTACCTACCTTCATGTTTGGCTGTTTTTATGCTAGCAATAACATAATATGTAACTGAAACCTTTTGTTTTTAGCTTTTCAACCTAATTTTTTCACCGCTTTCCACCTTGAAGAATAAGGCAAACGGCGACAGACCAAGCCAATTTTTTTAAAAAAGTCAATATTTTCATCATACCTAAATTGGTACCAATTGCGTCTTTATAACTTTGTAACATGAGGACGTATGAGGACAAATGAGTGCATTTTAGAAAGCTCACAACATGGCCAGAAAAAGCGAGAGGGGATTTCTTTCAAGACCGCTCGGAAGCGAACTTGTGGTTGTGGTAATACTACTGAAAAACGGGAATCTTGTATTTCCGCACCTTTATTGAATGGTGTTCTCGAAATATCCTTTCTAGAAAAGGATGTTGAGCTAAAAAAACGGGCGTACTTACGCTCTGTTTTGTGTTTGTAAACGACATAGTTACCTCACATAGCCTCATTAAAATTGCATAACGTACCGTTAAGTATGTTGTCTACTCATTCCTTGAACAATATATATATCCTTTAACTTTGTTAGGTTAGGTCTTAGGTTCAATAGTCAGACTAGACTATGTATGTTAGTTTAGATTGGAAATCGATTCTGATTCTGACCAGACAGTGTAAAACCAAACCTAACCAAAGTCCAAAAATCGAGTAGAAAAATGATACATAGTGAAGTACACGCAATCATCGGTATCAGTTTAGTCAGTATGTCAAGTTTTAAGTGTAGTATAGCGTTCACTGGTATTGCCTGGAAGGAAAGTCACTATAGATAGACTACAACTACAGGTCACGGTCAAGGGTTAGTTGTTGTCGACATGGTCATGGTCAGTGTCTTTCATAGTGCATTGTATACTTATATGTATATTGTATCTATTTCTTCCGTTAATTTATCCATGCTCTATGCCGCATGTGGCTGGGAACTGGGTTATTTGGACTGAATATTCCCAAACCATAGCTACTATCCCCATCCCATTCCCCTTCGACCTTCTCTTCCTCAACCTCAAGTTTATGGGTTATGCGCGGATGTGGGCATTGAGCATTGAATACTAGATATTATTGTTGCATACTACCAACTAAGTACCAATACTCCAGTCAGCACCGTCGACGTAGACTTCTGAGAATAATGACAATGAAGACATTCTACTTCTACTCGACTCTATGTCTAACTGGATAACAATAACAAATGACTGGCCACAACCAGTTGACGTTGGTAGTTTAATAATATATAATACTTACTTACATATATCTATATCACACAAAACATGTTGTCTGCTGTTCGCAGACATACATATGCCTAGTTCATAATTGCTTCATGCAAAACTTACTGAATGTTGAATATGATATTCATATTACGTTTAACAGCAACTACATATATTTACATGAATAACTGTCTTGAATTTGTTCTAGGCTTGACTACAATCAACAATGTAAAATGTGAGCACCGAATTCTCTTGCTAAATATAGTAATGTTGAACGTAGTATTAAAAGGCGAAAGGGAAAGGTGACCCAATATGTTATGCGGCAAAATCTACGATCTTTTGGAGCTGTCAGCTGTAAGTACATTGTACATCATTTTATAGGTTAGGTTTGGAAGCATCAGGTTTCAAGTTACGTTATCCTGACACCTGACTACATATGGTACAACAAGGCTCGGAACCTAAGCTCAAACCTATGGAACCTAACATAGCGAACCGAAGTCAAGAGTTATGCTCATACTCGTTGTAATACAGACACATTGACCAGTCACCAGTCAATCATACCAGCAATATAATAACTCATAATTTAAAATGTAAAGAAACCAAAGAAAACCTACGCGTCTCTGTCTCTGGCCACGCACAAGTTGGCAAAACTTGAGAACATATTCATGATCTCGATTTGTTCCTGTACTTCCGGATCCCCATGGTAGTCCCCGGTTCCATCAAGCAGGACATCATCATCCAAATCATCATCATCAAATTCGTAGTCGTCATACTCGTAACCATAAACATCAGGCGGCGGGTGGGCAATTCCAACAACCATCTCCGGTTCGGCCCGTATTGGTTCCGGTTCTTCTGGCACCCTGTCCACTAATTCTGGCATAGAGTCTTCGTCCTCATCACACTCAATATCCTGGGACAGGTCAGCCACGGCCACATCTCCTTCCGCCATGCTGACCACAAGCGTTCAGAAACCAATTCAAAGGTTAAAGGTGAAGATTCAAAAGATCGAAATCCCCAAACTTTAAACTTTCTGAATGTCAATGGCTACACGCTCCACTTGCACTCACACAAATGAATGTCCAAACCAAACTCTCAATCTCAAACTATACTGACAACTATTGACTGTCAGCTGTCAGCTGTTTGTTTTGTTTACTATGTAGGTATACAATACACCTGTTGCCTGTATACAAACTATGAACTAATGGTGTTTCCTCGAGCACGGACACCGGATGGACTGTGTCACACTGACAACTAATTCTAATACTACCGGGTCACAGGTGAACTAAGAAAAGAAAAGTGTTGACACGTGTCGGGTTGTTTGTGGAATTAAAATAACGATGAAATCTGACATCCGATCACTGAGAAAGTTGAAGGCCGACTGTGCTTTGAGCTGTGACTGGATTATGTTTCGCGGCAGGCAGTCCCAGCCACATGTACTGCACAAGGTAGGTGTAGGTACTGAGTTCAGTACCTACCCAAACATACTCATCTCCGTACCTGAGGTACTTGGCTCAGTACATTTTGTCACGTGAGGTACCTGGTTCAGTACCTAATGTACCTGATATTGTACCTTTAGTTTTTTAGTTATTTCGCATGCGTGAGTGATGTATGGACTTGGTGGCTATTACAGCTAGATGGAGAAAGATATTCCGCGCATTTTGATGTATATATCTTCATATGTATATGTACATAGGACAAACTTACAGGCGGCTGCAGTTAAACTCATTTTTCAGTGTCCGTACATACTATGCATATTCTGTGCGTCTGCAACATTTGTCTGTCACATATGAAGTAAATTTTTCTAAAACATACAACATACTGCTGACTGCTTCCCCATTCAGCATTGCAAATCCAGCTTCTAAACAACAATAAAAGTGGAAACTGAAGGTATTTTTTGTATAACTTTGTCAATACTTAAGCTTGTTTTGTAATTGCTATTCAATGTCAAGGTGTAAGTTTAAGCGTTGACTTAATCAAAACACGAATGATTAGGTTTAGTGGCCGGGTAATGGGTATACATCCACCACAGTAATAGATACATCCAGGCAATTCACTGTACTTAAGAATTGTTTCAATTTCAGGACATCAACTGGGAATCTAATCTCGCCAAAAAATTCCTTGAAGGCTAACTTTCAGGCAACAATGTCCACTCAAAACATTAGGAAATGCACCAGTTTATGTCATCCTGAAGCTTTGAAAGGATTTCCTGACAGCAAAGATCAACAACTTTGCGATGTCTTGCTTTTTAATAAATCATTTACTTTCAATTATTTAACTTCGACATAAATAGTAGGATATATTTATTCACATATCTGGTTGCAGTGCTTATAGCCTATATTACGAAATATGATATGCGAGGCTAGGGAACGGAAAACGCACACCGGGCTTGCCTGCTTGTAGTCTCGTGAGGTACAGAGCCAAGTACCTCAGGTACGGAGCTGAGTATGTTTGGGTAGGTACTGAACTCAGTACCTACACCTACCTTGTGCAGTACATGTGGCTGGGACTGGCAGGTACGTGTTCAGTCCAGGCAGCAGCAGGCCAGGGATATGCATAGGAGTTGCCTTTCACCACATACACATTCACCACTACTGACTGACGGTTCGACTGGCCTTCCTTTTACACACGAATTTCGATGATGGCTCAACCAAAAAATACACGAACCTCAACCTCTTTCTATTTTCTATGCTAATAACACCACCGCACGCACCTGACACAGAAACCCACCACCATACCACCTACCATCTACCACCGCCACCACAACTGCTCTCCCGTTACCCCACCTAACTTCCGACCCTATTCAACGAACTTTTAATCAAATCAAACGTAAAATTTAAAACTGAACTACGTTACAAATTCGAATCTGAAACCTATTCTCAAAACTCCATTGAAACAAGGGGCATTCCTATTCCTACCTAACAAGAATACGTAAAAAGTTTAGGACAATTGGAAGATTTCAGAGGGAAGAAGACTATTGTTTCAAAAAAATGAGCCACCTCAAATCCAATGTTGTGTCGAATTGTCTTTTATTAGAAGCGACGCGTTTCCTTGTACATCTTCAGGCTATAATTTAAATAAATTGACAAATTCTAAAACTATCGAATAAAACGTAAATGCTTCAGCGTTTCTCGTTCTCCATGTGGACAAACCAAAGATAAAACTCGAAGTATCATCATCGATTTAGGAGAAGCACAATTAGACGACGAAGTTTAAACCTTGATATACAATATTATTTTCACGAAATATGTCTGTTAATGATTATTAATTCAACCAAACATATGCAGAACTATAAAATTCGGAGAAAACAAGAATACCAAACAAGATACCTAGATACCTAGATGGATCAATCAGGATCATGCATACTTTGTCAACCCCTAAATATTCCAAATTCTATTCCTAAATGCATTAGAAAATGCTATGCAATGAGAAATATATGACCATGACCAACAACGTGCTGACTTCGAATTAAAGTTGGAGCTTAAAAAATAAACTAACCTGCTACTAGTACAAGTCCCCGTGGTGCCAGATGAAGATTTAGCACTTGTCGAAGTGACACGCCCCGAGCGAGTAAGCGCAGCTCCACTTGCAGAAGTGGATGTTGATGGCCTATTCGCAGTACTCGAAGTACTCGCTCCTGCAGCAGATGCTGGAGGCGTTGATTTCTTCTTTAAATTCTTTTCCTTTTCACTTAGAATATGAGCACTTCGGAGTGTACTCGCAAGTCCAGTTTGACTACTCGATTTGTCCTTTCCGGATTTTCCTTTTGACGTAGCACTACTGTTACTGTTCGTACTGTCAACACTGTGTCGGCTTCGGAGCTGGTATGGAGCTCGGAGATTTGTGGACGATCCTGGAGCACTAGAATCTTCTTGGTCGTCAGTGTCTGTGGTTGCGGAAGTGGCGGTAGTTGTGGCAGGAACGGAGGATGAGGATTCCTTGGGAGCTGTCGCTGCTTGTTTCTTCTTTGATAATTTGAAATGTTTATTGGAACGAGTCGACTTGTTCTTGTTAACGTTGAATGTTGGAGATGAGGGATTGGTCGAAGTTTCAAGACTTGTTGCGGAGGCTGATGAGCTTGCTAGGGATTTCTGAAGGGATGCTGCTGCGGCGGCACGACTTGGCGTCAAACGCAGACGACTTGCAATACTGGAATTGGTAAAATACTGAATTACTGTCCTGATGATTGGTGAATTAATTAATGCTTTGAATCCTGGCTGTATTTCGTATTGAGTAAAACATGTATGTTCCGGGGTGATTCGGATGATTCAGAATTGACTGACGACGGAATCAGTAACGTTGAAATATCGCTTAGTTAATAACCGTTAATTGATAGAGCTCCATGTCCACCAGAACTTGGTTCAATCGAGACTACCGTGTTTGTGGCACAAAATAATGACTGATTTATTTGATGTGGAATGAAGGAGCTATATCGTTGGGTTTATGAGGTTCTTAGCTTTCCAACGACATGTCACGTCACATGCCTGATTTTATTGTCAATTACTAACGTCAGTGTCCACATTTTTTGCCCTTTAGCTAACATTACGACGAGACAAAGCCCAAATTCAAAATACGATAATAGATTAATTGATCTTAAATTCAAATTCAAGGAGTTACAAGTTACTTACTTCTGTACAGGTGCCGATTCAGCCCTAGTTTCTTCTTCTGAAGTTGTGGATGGGGCAGTTCCTGCGGCTCCACTTGTAGTTTTTGATTTATTCTTACCAACCTTAGCGGGCCGAGAATTTTGTACGCTAGTGGCGCTACTATTCTGATTCGAAGGATTTCGTGAAGAATGTCTACCACTTGAAGTAGCACCGCCACCACCTGCAGCACTAGCACTACTGCTGGCTGGGTGACCAGCACTTTTATTGGCTTTGGAACTCGTTTTAGTACTTGTTCCTGAATTCAATGATAAAGTCTCTTCCTTCGGCGGGGCAGCAGAGGACGACCAGGATTTCTTGGCTCGGTCCGTTGTAACTAATTCTTCCTCACTCTCACTTGAAGAGTTCTGACCGCGAGCCGCCACTTCTGGTTCTACTTTACGCTTCCGTAATTCACGAGTACTGGCAGAGGAACTTGTGTCCGCTCGAGTTCGGGAGCTTTTCTTATTCTTCTTCTCAGTTACGGAGTTCGGGAGATTTCTATGAGAGTCTGAAGTACTGGATCGACTTTCTATACGACGTGCTTTAGGACTTCGTAGTTCAGGAGCTTCGCGACTTCTAAAACAATACATCACAAATCACAATCAACAAAGAGTTATTGTGTACTATCTATTCTTTCATTAGTCCTAATAATGCCGCTGATTCCTTCCAAATCGTTTCCAGTTCTGACTTCCAGGCGAAATTAAGGCTATTCTCTTGTTTTGAGTTCAGGCGGTATCTCCGAATGTTCGATATTGATATAGGGTATGATACAGGGTGCTCTGCCATCTGTATAATGGATGAAATCCAAATCGGACGTCGGAAATGTCCTTGGAAAGCTAACTAAAACGGCTAATTGATTTACTTATACGTTTGGTCAATATCATGTCCTCATGTGCAAAGAGCTTTGCTAAAGCTATGAAGCCTAGGAATTCGATTCAGAAAAATGAGATTGACTGACTCATGTGTGAAATTATTGACATCTATCGATTGAAGAGCTTTCCAACGACATGTGTATTAATAATATACCGGATTTCATAGCCTTATAGTATGTATAACAGAATATCTTGCTGGTGAACCATGTTTTACCCACTGGCATCAGGACATTACGAGATACCACGAAGATCCAAAACGTGAGAAAAACCTTATAAAAAATAAATTCAACAATGAATACTTACAAGCTTTTCCTTTTCACGGGAATTGAACGAGTTTCTGGAATATTGGCACTGCTGGCACTAGTTTTGGGAATCACTGTAGACGTCCGTCTAGCCCAGGCCCTAGAGACTCTGGGTGTCTTCCCAGCGCCTTTGGAGGGGTTGGCTTCAGCGTGGTCGGCCATCAACCTTTGACTTCGCAGAGAGCATGCCAACAAGCACCAAAGTACGCACTACGAGCTGTTGGTCAGGTTGAACAATGACTCTGAAATAACAAAATAACATAATGGACATATAATAACAACTTAATTGCTGAGTACTGTGTACCAGAAGCAACTATTCTACAGAAGTACCCAGACTTTCAAATCAATACAGCTATTTCAAGTCGTACCGAGTAATTACTCTGTCGATTTTCATGTCATTGTCAGGGAAAAACAGTTATGTAAAACAGGAGTAGCAAGTAGCAAGCGCAGCAGTAGCCTCCTATGTATATTCCTATGGTCTCATCACATAACAACCACTTACTTCTTGGAGCTCCGAGTTTCTTTTCCCTTTCGTGAGCATGAGTAGGTCGAGCCGAAAACTCGGGCGCACGGAAAACTCAATTATCGAGTAGGACCGAGGCCCACGGAAGTAAAAAGCAAATGCTTCGCTAGACGATCTACTTTTCTTACTCTACCCTGCTACTACTGTGTAGATTGTAGAATTTTATGCTTCAGTCTAGCATGTGCTGCCTGCTGTTGCTGTGCATAGAAAGGACATGGAATGGAACCGTAACCGTATTGGTTATTGGACGACAAATAAACCGAGGGCACGGCAGACAGATTAGGATATTTAGGATATCTGCCATTCCACTTTCCACTCGCCAAACATGAAATGCTTATTTATACCTATACGGTACTTTTACTTCATATAATATTCTGAATTCTGAATTGAACACATTTAAAACTCATTAGAAAGATAGAGCAGAATCTAAGCTGGATTTACGATTTATTATATTATTACCTATAATGCCACCACCCAACATCGTTCAAAAAAGTTAATTTTGGAGGAACTGGCGACATTTGACATGATTTACGAGTTTCCAAAGCTAAATAAAACATACCCTAAAAATAATCTTCAGGTTTCACAAAATTCGAAAAAAGGTACGATTGTATATTTTAAGCCGGAAAGGAAAGTCCGCTCACCTTTACATTATCCTATGCCAATGCCAAAATACCTAAATAATTTTTATTACTGAAACCGTACCATAGCGTGCCGTATTGAAAGTGTCAATATAAGTGTTTTGTACACACTTGTGCAGGCATATTCTACACTGTACGATGACCCGACGGGAATCTGGAACGTCCACCGATCGTGCGAAATGTGGGTGGAGTAGAACTCTAGGAGCAAGTACCGCTTATCGTTATCGGCACTGGAACGCGTGCATATTAGGTACCTATACATAACATGGTATCAACAGGCACAAGTACTTAAGTACAATGATTATTGATTGTCATTATATTGTAACACCTGATCCGATTTTACCCAAAATTTATATTCCACTTACAAAAACCGAAATTATGAATTCCGAAATGAGTTAAACCTGTAATCTCAAATATGAAATATGACGAAGCGAACAACAACCTGGATCGGTCTCCGCAGTCTGCCGCCGAGGTTAAAATAAATTATAAAAAGCACTGAACAAATATCCGCGTAAATAACTGCTATTTTTAACCTCGGCTGTCGCCTGTCACCTGGGTCAGAAATGGGAAATTGTGCCTTTCTCCGTGGGGTGGCATCATTCACATTCAGGTTGTTGAACCCTTTTGAAGAACTTTCCACAACTTTCACCAGAACGTTAGAATTCAGAATAAGTATGTAAATCCAGCGCCACGTACAGTGACAGCATAAATTACAAGATTTCTCATCCAGTAGGTATACTACCTAGTAAGTAGTACCTAGGTAATTTGAGTGTAGAATGAGCGAAGTAATTCAATTTGTCTTTTCTATTTAAATCTACATCTAACCATATGCTTTGCTTCGCCATTTGAGAGAAAAATGAAAATCTCATGAACATACGCTCCCAATTTCTTAATTAAAGTTTTAATTTTTCGATCATGATCATTGCATTGGTTGGAGTACTAACTCGTAATAGAGAATCATTGAGTTATTTCTGTCATAACTTTTTGTAAGAAAGACAACACGTTTCCGAATTCCATCTTTGACATTTTTTGAATTTCAACTTCTATTAAGAGTCATTTCATGGTCTGGCCATGGGAAGATCCGATGCCTATGCCATGCTAATTAGATTTATTAGGAATACATTTCGACTTGGAATGGAAAAAATTAAAGCCAACCTACTCGTACCCTCCTAAGGGTATTTGCTCCACATAGCCCACCCAAAATACCTAAGAAAAAATAATCGTTCCTGGTACCTATATCATATATACACTATATACGTATACGCACATAATCTTATCTTATGCCTGGTATGACAAATGATTAAAATAAAATGGGTAATATTTAGGATTACGATGCTCCGACTGGATAATGAATGATGGGATGCGCTCCAATTCACTATGTGGTTTAGAATTGATGGAATAGCGTCATTCATGATTCATGACGCTGATAATGAGTTAGACTGGGCAGGCAGGGCATGTATTTACATGCACAAAATGGCCCATCCCTTCTCCTCTGTGTACCAGTCACCAAGAATATTAATAAATCGTATTTCTAAAATACGAATACCTAACTACCTAAGTAAATTAGTCATGAATATGAACATGAAACAAATGTCAAATGTATTTCCACACCGAAAAATATTGAATGTAAAACGAATCGGACAAGCCCATGACACATGACCTAGGACAAAATTTGAGTATGCTCTCACGTAATTTCATTCAAAATGTACGAAATCCTATTGTATTTTCTGAAAATAATCTTTTAATGTAAAGCTAAAGGCGAAAGTCAAAATGTAATTTAAAAAATACAGCTGACTGTACTGTGGTTCCAGTGTATAATTAGTTCGAATAGATTATAGAACTTTGAACAAAATAGCTCAACTCTATGCATTATCACTGGCCTGCTGGCCCAAGCATTAAAATGTCGACACTTTTAACACATCTGCAATGGATGGACGAGTATTTGCGTTCATTTGCAATTCGTTACACATACACACTATATAGCCTACAGCGTACATTCAACATTTGTTTACATTTATATAAGAGCTTCCATGCTAGATTATTTGCTATTACGTATTGTATTTTATATGTCCTTACCTCTAAGTTACTTCAAGCCAGAGAGAAGCAGATTTTGGGGGAATTGGGGTCAGGGGTTAAGGGATGAGTTTGAGACTTCTACGTCTTGTCTGGAATCCTTTGTCGGATGTCTGGGACTACTTTGTATACTACTACTGGGAGAAATCTGTACTCCGAGGTCGATGTGCTTCAACACAGCCTTGATCTGGAATTGCTGTGACGTCAGGTGTTTGGTTGAGGGCTGGGCTTCCGCCTCCTTTGCCCTTCCGTCCTGCCTGGGGTCAACTTGTACACGGACTCTACCTACTGCCTGGTGACTGATGAGACTACTCTGACCTGGACCATTTGACCATGGAACTCCGTCGTTCACGCAGCCATTTCCTGCCTTCTTTCTGGTTCTGGTGTTATGCTGGTCTTTCTTCCTTCCCCGATGGACGTCCTTCCTCGTTCCCCTTCTTCTGCCTGCTGCCTTCCTTCTCCTCTCGGGCCTACGAATGGAATATCGAGTCAAAACTGAAACATCAGCAAAACGGGTGAGCTCAACAAAACTATAGCCTTCCCCTAACCCAAACCCAGGCAAACAACAGAGAACTGCACAGATGTCTAACTCACGCAGTAAAAGCTGAACTGATGTTGTATCAAATTTTATCAAACGTTTTGTGATGTAAAGTCCAGAAAACTATCATCGGATTAAAGATTAGACGTTAACTTTCGTAAGAAGCGTTAGCGATAAAACGAAGCATTACCAAATAAACCCATTTCGCATATTCGAAAGAAATAAAAACGAAGCATTACGAATGAACCCTTACGCATTCGTTACGACATTCATAATGATCTCTTGTTGAAGTTGAAGATATCGATTCGCCGAAACCTGGATTCTTTATTTAATGCATTTCAGGTAAATTCCATGATTTTACATATACCGAATGTGTATCGTTAGGTTAGAATTAGGCTCAAACCCTGAAATTTTGGAACCTAGCCTAACCGAAGTAATGCATAACTACAAGAATTGGGTGGATGGCATTTTATGCAACCAGTATAGTAGTACAAGTACATAGTCACAACATTCCTACCTATCTCTGGAACAACGTACCAATCCAAAATGATATGACTTGGGCTTGACGTTCGTTCTGAACAACATCGGTCAGCTTTTACCCCTTTGTGTACACATTCACATTGTTATGGGCATCGAAAATTCTTGTTGGACAACGCAGAGGACGTTCACTAAACGTGAAATTTTTGCTGATCTTACGTTGATTCTCTTATGCTAGGAGCATATGACAAGCGTTTTTGGTATGCTGCTTAGCGTATTCAGAGGACTTGTACCCCGAAACACAGAGCATCACGTCTACAAAATGAAAAGTGTGGTAGGTGAAACCTTAATAGCGTCGTATTACGTAATATTTAAGTGAGCACCCTACACATGGCCACAGCCTGAAATTACGTACCTACGTATGTACATAAATAGTTGGGCGAGGGCACAGTTATTGCTTTTAGCATTTAGCATGTTGTGGGGCAAATACTTGGAGCAAATAGGGATATATGCATTTCACTGCATGTGCTCTGGTGCTATGCTGGCGTATTTACATAGGTATCTCCTGGTGCCCCTTGCAGGCGCCCAAGCCAATCGTTTTAACGAATACATTGGTCTGCGTTCCGCCTACCACCCCTTCTCTTGACCTATCGTAGGCAACGATATATCTGGGAACAAGTAGCGCAAGATTTTCAACAAATTTTGTCGTTTTTTCAACGATATTGTTATTACAGTTTTAAAAATAAATTGCTTGAAGGCCTATTTTTTTTTAAAAAAAGAGGCTATCTATGCAATTATTGATGAAATATAATGGTAACATCATTTAAAAAATCTGGATACCAATACCTTTATAGCCGGTTCTATATTCAGAAATCTTATCTTTAGGCCTTAGGGCAAAAAAAAAACGTTCTTATGGTGGCATCATCTTTAGAGACCTGATTGCTGATTCCGCGATATTTTTTAAAATGCAGCGTTTTCACTACGAGTTTTGCTTGAAGAGATGCAAAATTTCCAAATTTCTGGATTTAAGAATACTATTGGTATAAAATCAAGTACTCTAAAATCAAAGGTTTTGCGGAATTCCGGATCTAAAAATCCGAATTCTTTGTTTCTATGCTGTTCAATTTTTTAAAACTTATATTTAGAACATAAGACGCAGACGCTTCATTTCATCAGGCGTCATAAAATCAGAACGGAAAAATGATAATTAAATATACTCCATTTTTATTGTTGCGGTACTGGTTCATGCATATTGAAACGTGTGGCGCAGCTTTGGTGAGGTTAATATGTAGTATGCACGTTGACCTAGCCTGGCTTGACTGTGAATGGACTCAACTAACTAACACCTAACATAAATGCAATTAAGTTGACTTCGTTGAGACAGTAGCTGGTTTGTTGTAGTTTATAAGTATGAGTATTTAATGGATCTAATAATGGTCGAATAATACAAGTGAATAATGGTATTGGAGGAGAGACTGTTTCTCCTGTCTGTAGAGTAAGAAGGATGAACTGAGAGTGGTGAGCTGAGTTGGAAACACAGCTCTTTTAAGGCAGGTAGAAATACAGATAATGACGTACATAGCAAGTTCAACGACGTATGGCTTATCTGCCACAAATAATATTACTTATGCTAGAGAGGAATATTCTAGCTTACTTATACATACTTCTTGTACGGAATCGTACACATATGCTTATTAAAGATTTATAAATATTTGTATACAATTCTTCTGTAATATTTCTTAAATTGACAATGTTCTGAATTTAAGCGTAGAATTTAGTGACCAGTTAGGTTGATTTATATTTGCAGTGTTTCTTTTAGCATTCTGGATTGTATTCCCGTTTAACCCATCCAAATAGCTTCATGATGAGCACCGCTTCCATTTCCAGATCGAGGCTGAATTCTATAAAGAGCAAATTTGGTATTTATTTAAAATGAGTTCTACACAACTGGAGTCAAATTGTAATTTGTTAAATTCGTACTGAATCCCTTGGAGAGTAGGAGCATTAGCTGGAGCCGGACTAAATCCAAGTTGGACAGGAACGTTTCCTGGTGGCGGCGGTGGAGCGCTCGGAAGAAAGACTTCGGGATGCGGCGCTTGAGATCCAGTAGGAATATGAACTTGGGGCTGCTGCTGCGGATTGAATCCAACCGGCGGAAGGTCACTAGTCATTCGGTAGAAGGGTGTTGGATGCATCTGTTGATGCTGTTGTTCTTGACGGTGTATTTGCATCATTCGTAGACGTTGTGCCAGTACCTTGTCTACCTTCCCTTTGATATTCTTATTGTTTTGATTTCGGTGTGATTCCGAAAGAGCTGCATGATTGAAGCGCCTTGACCGTCGATGACTTCGTCTGAGCGGCGGCGGGGTTGTGCTGGAAGAACTCGAGGTGGATGAGTAACTCGGGCTACTGCTACTGACAGGTCTTCGACGAGCACCGTTCTGGCCTTGATCAATTTGACCATCAGCTACAGCGCGGTTTCTATTGCAACGACAGCAGCATCTGATACGACTCAGGATACAGCCAAGGACTATTCCAAGAGCAAAAATGGCTACCATTACTTCGTATTTCGTGAATTTCAAGCCATAGCCAGCATAATTGAAGTCCCAGTCCCAATCCCAGGATAATTCCGATGGTGGCATTGTTGTTTTTGCAATTGGAGAGGGCTGGAATGAACGCTCCTTTAGCAGTGGTACAACTTCAGCAGTGCCTAACTCTGTCTCAATCTCAAAGGCACCTCGGCGGTCAATATCAATAGGTCCTCGTCCTCGTTCAAAGAAATCTGTGAAATGTAAGTCGTAAGCCATTAAAAATATAATTCTGGTCAAATACTGGTCAAATCATAGTCAGCAATTTAAGAGTAACTCACCCATTTTAGACTAAGAATGATTACGATTCGATTACGGAAAATAACCTTGTTTTTAGTTTCGACACGAAGCGAGACCCTTGTCTGTATCGATCGGAGCGGTGAATATTTTGAACACGCTACAAATTGAAAAAGTCATAAAAATGCGCTCAAACAAAATGTCTGGTAAAAATATTTATTTACTTCCAACTTCCACAAAATAATCCATCTTGGTGTTGATTTGATATTTGTATTATGCATATGCTACAGCTCCTGTTGCTGCGAGAACAGCATAAAAGTAAATCATCGGCAGTTATCTTTACTAATATTTCCGTAGAATGTCGGATGTGCGTGTGAATGTGCGTGTGAATGTGCGTGTGAATGTGCGTGTGAATGTGCCTGTGAGCCG
>JAQFYT010000567.1:0-23500 GCA_034694925.1 Ceratophysella denticulata
TTCGTTAATTAACGTAATATTTTGATACAAAACAATTTAACATGTGAAATACCCTGTACACCCAGACGATGGTTGCTCGAGTATGCAACAAACATAAACAAAGGGTGTCCGTGACTTTTGGAACAGGCGGTACTTTAGGCTGGATATTAGGAACGCCTTCTAATTTTAAATATTCATGTCACGGAGGTTAGGAATTTTGGCTGATTGAATGCAACAAGCATTTGCACCAATATGTAACTTATACAAAAACCCGAGTCTAATCTATCTAAAATGTTCGAAATGATATTTGACTCGAATTTTTTATTTGTAAGCATGCAGTAGTGTTAAATTTTTATGAAAATCTGCTAAAATCGTTTAACTATTTTCTTGAAAAATTATACGGATTTTGAACAGCTTCGGCAATTCCTGGAAATACGCTGCGAAACATTATTTCTGCTCCAAGCGATGCACTAGCTCTCAATTCGATACACGATTTACCGTTGCCTGAAACATTAATTCGATTTTGAACCTAGGGTCGTAGGGTTCAAGGTTATTTGACATGCTGCGTTTCATATAACAAATGAATCTAATTTATCCTGGTCATTTACCTTGAGCAGTGCAGCGAGGCTTTGAGGTTCCTTGTCCCGCAAGTAAAAGAGGCAATTTCTGGGATGATGAGCATGTAGACCGAGTTTGGCACAGAACGAAGAGTTCTGACTGCATTTGACCCCCATGCGAAATGGGGCACTACACCCTGAACAAAACTCGTAACGACACTGTGAACACGTCAGGTGCATACATCCACCGCGTGCAAGTGCAAATCTGAGATGACATCTCGGACACTCAATGCAATTCTCGTTAAGAAAATCAATTATGGATTTAGGCTCGGCTCCACCGCTCCTACTGGACGCCGCATCACAGAAACGGGAGAGATCACCTCGGTCGCGGTGGTCATGGTTGAATTTGTCCCACTGTACATAAATGGACAATTATTAGTATAATTTATTTAATCACTTTACCACCGGGCAATTTTTCCCGGATTCCTGATTAGGGAAGCCTGCACTAGAAAATTGTGCCTAGGTTCGATAATATATCATATCATGACTCTCTTTATGGGACAAAATTTGATTTTGATAAGATATTCATGCTTTAATAGCAAAAAACCTTAATCTTGAGCCAACCCGTGTAAGTATAGCATTCATAGCACAGTATGCCTAATTAAAGCATAAATCATATTTAAGAGCAACGCCCTGTCTGAAAATCTCTGCGCTACTGTAGTGGGTCATAAGGGAATAATGAAAATGATTAGGAGCTTAATGTCAAAAGAAAATGATTTAGTGTTTAACGAGCTAAGATTCTAGGAGAATAGTGGAGATCTTACGGGTTCAAGACAAATGGCACATGTCACAGCATTGCAGTCGGGACATACCAAATGAGTCTGGATGGGTTCCGTAATAAATCCTGATGAACACTGCACACAAAAAACAGATTTTTTACGGAAGCAACGCGAAATTCGTATTTTTGGTAGAATTTAAGACCGAATACGTAAAGTTTTATTGGACAATTATCTAGCTGAAGAAATACTGTGAAATGTTCTAAATAGCCTTCTCAATTTCGATATGTTTCTGGTTATATGAACATATAATTTGGAATTCCAAGTTCCAAAGCACTCGAGTTAATTTACACCTACTTTGGAGCACCACTTGAAATTCGGTGTTTTCGCTAGAGTGGAGTCCCTGAGTTTTCTTTGAAACATTTCATGGATCCGTTCCTCTAAGAGATCCTTGAGAAGCATGTCAAGGTGACTGAAGTAATCAGGGGCGAGTTCCGTTTCCTCGCTCAGGTTGCTTGGTTCCTTGCAAAAGGGACAGGTACAGTCGACGATTGAGTGATCACGGATTTGAACCGTGAAATACTCCGCAGCACAAGTCCGGCAGCAACGATGTGTACAGCGGAGCATGGAGACCATCTGCATATATAACAGTAGCAATAAAATAAAGGTGTCCATGACAGTGAATTTCCTACTCAACCCACGCCTCGTTTCTAATGAATTAAATCAAGTTTGACACACGAGAAGGTTCTCAGTGAAAGTGAAGAGCATGTTTGCATATTTCAGGAAGTTCGTCGTCAAATTAAACGCTCAAAATTCGACAGATATGCTAAATATTTGTTATTAACATGATTTGTAATTTGCGACCCTACCGAACGACATTATCGGTGGCGACCAGTTATCGATTCAGACCAGATATTCTGACGTGAAGCAGTGTACTACTTTGTTTATGTTTAAAAAGAAACTAAAAAGTCACCTTTTAGATCTACAAGTTAATAGGTTAAATATACATTAAATTTGATTCGGTATGAAAGCATTGGTATTGTAAATCCCATTTATGGGTATTTACCGTGCAATTATGTAAAAAAAATGTAAATATGTCTGATAAATACAAATAAATAAATAAATAAATATTTGTTCCTATAAATCTTGGCACCAAAAATCATTAGTCTATCGTGATGCAACATCATATGACAAAAAAGAGTTCCACGGCAAAATTTCAAGTAAAAATTTGAGTCAAATTGGAACAAAATTTACGCGGCTACTGCACAGCATGTAAAATCTAATTTTTTACTAATTCAGTACCTATGCTTGAATTGAACGAATAAAATAATACAGAAACCACCTTTCTGATTGAGACACAACTGACGTTGCGCCAGAAGGACGCTATACACACTACAGATTCCTTTCATTTACAGACGACAAACAGGGATGGTCGAGGTGTTTGTTAAATAAATATTTGATTTCCTTTACATTTGCAAATTTGAGTCTGTTTGCCACTGAACTGAGACTCTCCTCGTTTTCCCTGTGTCAGGAAATGTATTCAAGAACTCATCATGGGAAACGATTTAATTTGGGAAACTTTACCTGTTTTGCACTAAATTTCCCAGCACAGAGCAGACATTCCTGTTGGAGAAAGCTTATAGCAGCGTAAAGGGACGAACACTCGCTCGCAGCTAGAACTGAGTCCTCCTCCGCAAAATTCATATCCATGAGTTTCATTGCCAATTCAGCCGTGTGCTGGGACAAAGCTTGGCCTGACTCAAGGAGCCTCTGAATACCTAACTGAATTCCCAATTTAGAATTATAATCCAGTTATTTAGCTCGTCTCCAAGAGTGTAAAAAAATCAAAAAAAATACGGATGGAAATGATATGTTAACTTTAGTTTGGGCTGAACTCATGCATACTAAAAAAAGTCTCCAGGGTCCCTACCTCAGTCTTCGTTTTCGGAACTGGAGCCGGAATTAGTTTTGATACAGTCCCGGACTCGAGTGCCTGAGCCTGAAGGCCAAGGGCTTGAACAATGACGACGGGTTTCATCTAAAAATGTGCATAGGTATGTACAAATACAGGAAAAACAGGATTAGGACACAGTGTCGACAGGTCGGCGATGCAAATATTTATTACGAGTAAAACAAAAACTAATATACCACACTATTATGCTCAATTTATGTTAGACTATTAATTAATTTAATTTGACCGAAACAACGGCAGTTAGTAGTTTATTTAAATAAGGCTGCCATTTAAACTGCCCATTATTAATTCAAAAAATGCCAATAAAAATTACAGGTTTTGCCCATAACCTAACCAATTATGGGCAAAATCTGTTATTTTTATGGACATTTTTTGAATTAATTATGGGCAGAAAAATATTGAGTCTTTAAATAAAGTACAAAAATTATGCAATCTAGGCTATTTTAAATTCTAATCTCGATTTAGATTAAATCTAACTTTCCGAGGGTATTAGAAATGACTCACAGCAGCAGGCTCGGAAACTTTAGGGTTGTCAGGTGTTTTTGACACCTGGCCCTGACCTTGGCTCAAATCCATTTGTTCGTAAACTTGGCCCTGATCTGCTTCCATCTCATTTTCACTTTCATCTTCTGAATAGGGTTCGCTGGGCTCTCCATTCACCTCTTCGCTACTTTCACCCTCGCTTTCACTCAGGGGCTCATCTAGGCCCAGCTCCTCGTCGTCGTCCTCGCTCGATTCCAGGCTTCCTTTCCCATGGCTCAGGTGAGAGCGGAGTTCTACCACCCGCGGTTTGAGGGCCTGGCTCTGCTCCGAACCCGATGAGGACGTTCCCACACGTACATCATCTGCTTCTTCATCCGAAATGGGTAGTGATTCAGAACTAGTGCCAGTGTCAGAGCTCAAGGACTCTTCGTCAGCTTGTGGTATACCAACCGCTGGTATATCAATCGTTAGTATACCAGATGTAGACATGTCAGCCAGTGGCAGATGCACGGGTTTCGCTTCAATTTCCGCCATTTTTGAGGTTGACGGTAACGGGGATGGAGATTTACTCTTACTATGCATAACTGCATTAGATGCAATTTGTTCTTGAAGCAATGCTGCTAATAATTCATTTTGCTGAGACTTTTCCGGAACGCCCTTCTCAACTTTTACCGTTTCATAAATATTCTCTTCTGCTTGAGGTTTCGGTGTCCTCGGAGCGGATTTGAGAAAAGACCCCGCCAAGTTCCCTAATGCTTCGTACAATTTTGACGGCCCACTCTTTACGACTGTCTTAGTTTCAGGGACCGGAACTTCACCTTGAGCCTGACCTAGAGTTTGACCTAGAGAAGATTTTGAGACGACGTCAGCGTTGGTCAATACAATTTGTTTCAAAACTTGTAGCTCTTCTTTGTAAATATTTTTGAGAGCTTCTACTTCAATGGGTTGAATGGGAAGAGTCTCCGTGTTGGTCTTGGGTTGGGCTAAAGGTCTATTTGTACTCTGAGTTAATGGACTCTCACGACCAACTTTTCCAATTTTATTCCCTTCAATTCCGTCGTCGTTCAGGAGGGCAGGGGGGTGTGGGCTAATGGGGTTTCTTTCAATGGGTAACCCTGTGTTTACTGAGCTAGATAATGACTCTTGCTGTTTCATGAAAGTTCCTAGTTTCTCGTTAATATCATTCACGGCTTGGGCTAAGGATGCAATGGCAGTTTGTTCCAGAGATGTTTCAGTAGGGCTCTTTACATCTTTGGTCCGGTTCATTTCACCCGAGTGGGCACTCTGGGGAGTGGCAGGAACGGAGTCTGTGGGTCTTAATGGCGGGATTATGGGGCTTGCGGGAGGCGGAGGAACCTCAAAGTTCTGGATGAAGTCACTCACATTTGCTTCCGACTCATCAACCTCCGGTTCAGGGTCAGAGAGAGACTGAGTACGCTCCAGCTCGGACTTCAGCATTGGGTCCGGATCAAAGAAAACCTCGTCTGAAATTGGGATTTGACACAATTTTATTTAGGTTGGACGCGACAACGAGACATGAAAAAGCTGATTGTGTTTGGTTTTACGACTTATTGGATGATGCGCGTAAAAAATAGACGTTAACGTCTAGACGTCTACTGTGTTGCCGTTAGCTTTCTCTTTACCTGTACACTCCCTAATCATGTTTCAAGTTGATAGGAAAAGCCCCAAAAACACTGGCGATATGAACCAGCAAAGAACAGACCATTATATAGAATTATAATGACCAAGTTTTTCAATTTGACAATCTTTTCATCTTATCAATTAAACAATTTCTCCAGATGAAACTCAGCATTTATTTTTAAAATCTCGGCTACGAAAAACTTTAATTTTTATGCAGAATTATCAATCAAGCTTGCTGTTTCAATGACAAGGATTATCTTCACGATAAAAACACTAACCTTCCAGCTCCAAATCTCCAGCTTTCACCTCCGGTACAGGTAATATTGATGCTGGATTTGACAACTCCTTGTTAGCAGTCGCAACTGGGATAACTCGAACTTCTTTCGATGTTTCCGACAGCGGCTTAACTGCCACTGGTACCGAATCCACTGTATTGGAAACTGATACTGATTTATTGGCGATTGTCGTGACCACTTCCGGTGGCGAAGCAGGAACTTTTTTCTCGACGGGTGGGAGGCTTAGCGGAAGATCCACAACACTAGAATTGAGAGATGGAGGCGGCGGCGGAAGTGCTTCATTATCCTGTCCACTCGGTGGACCCCAGATTCTCATCAGGAAAGGTTTTAGCTGAGCTTTTGATAGCTCCACGTAGGCTGCATCCAAGTTACCTTGGTTGGCTGTCAAGGCCGTCAGGATATCTTCACGGAGAAAGCTACCGCGGGACTGTAGTTCCAGGAACTGCATAAGAATAAAACGGTTGTAAAAAACGCAACGCTTACAACAGCTAGGTGTACTTATGAAGCTGCCACTGGAATCCAGCGGCGATATGTACGTAAATGCCGCCAACAATTTATATGCTTCATTCTCATAATATTACTATACTGAATATATGTGCAGTTTGACTGACACTGGAATAACGACTGTGAAACGATAATGACACTACTCTCCTCCGCACCATTAGGTACCCGTAATGTAAGGATCGTCATAAATATTAGGTAGTACTCATACTTTTTTTCGGCGTTGTTCCACGCATTCCGTTACAGCCGCCCAGACATTTCCACGATGAAGCCGAAGTGCCTCTTTGGCCTCAGGTGGGGAAATGGTTCCAACTTCATTCAGCTCCTGTCCCTTATCCCGTCCGTATTTCGTAGCCAGAGTTTGAACTGTTTCGATCATACTAGCCCAGTTTTCCTATCAAAATAATGATTTGAATAAAATTGGAATAATAGGCCAAGCTCAAGCTGAAGCACCTTGGAGTTTCAATGTAGCGTGGTTATTTTACTACGCCGTGGCACGGTTTATCGTTACAGATATGAGAATCGACCTACTTTCCACACGTGAATAAGCCAGAACCACAATATTGAGCTCGTGGTGTAACTAACCTGGAGCCATTTGATTGGATTTCTATCTCCACACATTCGAAGGGCGGTCTGCAAATCTTCCGGAGTGTAATTAAACTCTTCTGCTTCCTGAAACAACGTTGAATAAACTTCGATAAGTGCATACTCTTTGATACAACTATACACGCCTCTGCTGGCTGGCTGTAGTGTCAACAGAAACAAGGCCACGGGGCTTTTAGATATTCGTTTCTTGTATATTTAAATTCGGAAGAAATGGAAAAATACACAGAAGAATTTCTCATTAATTCCTAAATTGTAATTGTAATACAGTATACAACTTCTTATTTGAGGTAAGGTAAATAAACGCGCCATAGCGTATAATTTAATCAAAGTTTCAGAACTGCGCCTTTAACCATGAACTCAGCACGTGCTGGTTTTTATCAACAAACCTGAAATCCGGTGAGTATTTTCTACGTGTGTGTGTACTCAAACAAGCCTGTGTACGCTTTAGAGAAAGAGTTTATTTTTTTTTGAGAATTTGAATACGTACAAGGAAAAATGATAACCTACTTTAAGAAGACGTGAGAGCTCAAACTCTTGAGATCTCATTGATTCTCGACGTTTCCGAACCACAAGGTCTTCAATAGAAGCAAAATAGTCACCCGGGGAAGGAAAACGTTCCCAGGACGGAGTTGGAAATCGACGAAAATCTTCTTGGTAACGCCCACGGCGTGGGCTCGTATCTCTGGACGGTGGACCGGAAATTGGCAAACTCTGGAAAGTAATATAGGCATCAGCAATTAGCGTTTTAGCATCAGCAATTAGCCTCTGCATAATATCTACATATATGGGTGAAATTCATACTCGAGTATCACTAGCTAGCGAATGACGACTCGACGACCGGTACAGGTGGCGACCCTCTACATTATGATGATTGTGTGGTCGATGACCGCCATCAATCCAAGGGTCATTTGACGAAGTAGTTGAAGTCAAATGAGTAGACATACTTCGTTTCAATTTTGATTGTTGCTGTGCCCTCCGGGCATACCGCATAGCCTTGTCCGATTCCACTACGCGTGGTGGACTGAGTTCACCGGAAGATTGGATAGAAGATTTCGAAATTGATTTGGCTTGCTGACGCAGTTTAGAGGCTGGTATTTCTTCATAAGTCTATAAATTACGAAAATAAATGACATCAAAAATAATTCAATGATAGGCATGGTCGTGCTTATTTGCATTTGTATTACTTGTGTTGAAATGGTCTGAGGAGGCGGAGAAGTTCCGCAAGAACTCCGTCTGTCGAATTCTGAGAATCCGCGATTCGTTGGAAAAGGAGAAGATGATCCACTCGTGGAAGTGCTCATTGATTTTTTACTATTTTCCTTGCGGGTTTCCTGCAACTTATTTGTTGACATTGACTGATCCGCTTTGGCCTTAACTTCCTGTGTACTTGACTTGAGAATCCGAATCGGCTCGTGGATTGAGTATTCTCCAGTTCCAGAGTCAACAAAGGATTTCGGAGTCGGGGGTGGGGATGAACCCACACCCGTTGAAATCGAAGTTTGCTTATTGACATTTTTTCCTGGATTGCCTGGAATGTGCAAAGAGCGATAAACAGCTGTATATAATACTGCATGTTCAGTCTGTGCTTCTCATTTGTGAAACAGTTTAAAGGAGTTCGGTTTATAATACTACACTATTCTGGCAAATCCAGTTTTTGGAATCAGTAGCACGGAAAGCTAAGCTTTAGCTTAAACGCTTCCAGCAATTTTAAAATTTAACACGCGAACTGGAACAACCTTGAATAGACTTACCGCGTTGCTGTATATCGTATGTTCCATTTACGCCGTTCGATTTATTCAGGTCCCGAGAGGGATAACGCGGGCGTTGTGTGACTTCGTCGTCTTCCTCTTCCGACTCTTCCGATGCCTCACTGTCAGCTTCTATTTGTTCTGGTGGCGGTATAGCTCGGGGTGGCTTACGAACTTGTTCCACGCTCAGGTTGATCTTTTGAGTCGGCTGGCTTTTAGAGTTTGAAAACGTTAATTTTGATTGAACGACGTTGCTGTCGTCATTTACTTCTGTAGTTTTCTTTCTGGATGGACCAGCGTTAAATGGTGTGCTCCTTCCATTATTCTTCCCAGAAATGAGGCGATAACCCTCTGTAGGTGTTTTGCAGCAAATAATACAAATCCGGGTTGATTTAGCGTTAACAAAGGTACAGTGTTCGCAGGGCCATGGACCCTCTGGATTCTCTGTTACAACGGTATCCAAATCCTCGGGCTCCCCAGACGAGTAATATTCCTCCGGAGGTTCCGGTTTGCGAACTGGTTTTAAAACCGGCGTAGGAACACGTGGCAATTTCTGCATCTGATGGAGTATTTGTCGATTAGAATGCTGTTGATGTTGCATTATTGGATTTGAGTCTGGTCGCGGTGGCTGAGATTTCCGTCGTAAGCTTCCGGTTCTGCTTAAATTCGTAGATCCAAATTGTTCTTGTTGATTCCCATAAGCTGGGTGCTGTTTAGGTGGCTCGCTTTCCCTTCGAGACTGAATTTCCATATTCATTTCGGCTTGAGTCATAGGTGGTCCAAAAGCGCCCATAGGATTCCACCCGAACCCTTCCTGACCTCTGCCGGTACTGCAGGTTGACCCTGTTCTGCGCAGTGTTCCAGGGTATCCCATCATGGCGGCTTGTTGCTGTTGAAATTCAAAATCCTGGTGCATCCATGGAACGAAGGCTCCAGCTCGATCCAGTTCAAAGACGGAAGCTGAGGGATACATAGGAGGGTATTGTGGGTAGGGTCGCTGGGTCATGGGCTGCTGTGAGAAGTCCCGAGGGGGTACAGGTGGCGGAGGCTTTACTGGGGGTTTCTTGGGTCGCTGAAGCGTGGCAAAGTGTGACGCATCGGAATTGGATACTGGGAACCGATTCAAGTTCGAGGTGGAAACGCTGTAGGCTCGTTGATTACGGGGTAGTGCGGCTTCTTCCTCTTCCCATCTCGGGTAGCCAAAGCTCCGAGTTGACTGTGGCTAGAGCACAAAAGCATGAATTCAATAGCGCTCAATGAATTTCACTAGAATTCTCACTCGCAATGTTATACTTTAGAATCTGCGTCGCAGCGGAGATTGCAAATTGGTTTTTCAAAAGAAGTCAAAGAACATATTACAATAAATTGTAAGTGTATGAGTCCTCCTATGTCAGATCGATATTTTTCCAGACTGTCACTGTCGCTAACCTATAGTGACTGCTGCAATGTTAGTCTGTATCCTCTGTAGCGTATCATTCCACACTTGGTTCCCATTCCCAGAAACTTTAGAAATCTCGACGTCGTCGGCATGCATGTACAGTATTTCCAGGGTTACCTACTCAGTCCCCTCAATCACATCTCTGTATTTCTTCCATGAGATATACTACATGTAACTGAAATTGGAGCGGTTTTGCTTTCACGTGAAAAAAAAGTTCTGAAGTATAAGTACACGCTAATAAGGACTCGACATGGCTCTTTCAATATCAACATGGTATCCAGACATGTCATGGTCGAGTGAATTGTAGCTGTTTAATTAAAACTTTGATACTGTGGAACTCAGAACTCAGACATAGTGTGCAATTATGCCTTTGTTTTCTGTCCTGGCCTAAACTATCTTTTCAACAAGTTCCTAATTTAATTAAAAATGAATGTATACCATCATTTGTGCCAATAGACATTGTCTGACTTTGGATTCAGGAAATTCCAGTCGGTTGCAATGCAACGTGTACATTTTTCGCGTGATATTTCGATGCTGTTTTGCGATTTGTGAAGCAGGCACGCGTCTCGTTGTTTCAGGGGTGGTATAGACGCCTAATAATTAAAACCTAATCCGCTTACCTGTCCGCAGAGGTTAGCTTCGCTTCCTCGAGCGTTTTGAGTACTCATTTCCAGGACAGTGAGCGGAATACAGGGTGCCTGAGAAGCCAAGGACGAGGATACTCTCGAGTTGCTCGAAATTGACGAAGAACGCTGGGGTGGATGATGTCGAATCATGCTGTTGTTCTGCTGTTGAAAAGGTGCACTCTGCCGCCTGTCGACCTGATTAAGTTGTTGCATTGATGCACCGCTGCAATTGGGAAGCCCTGGTTTTGTCGAAAATCTGGCGGTCATCGGTTGATTGAAATCTGTCAATGGCAAACCAGTGCAAGATTGCAAGATTAGGTTCTATTTCATTTATATCTGAAAAACAATCTGGGGGTGGGGTGTTTCGAGCGAATCCTTAAAAATAAGAAAGCTCTGTATATGCCAATAGCCACGTACGTATTGAGAATGTCAGCTTAAGTACCTGCATGAGTTTGATGCGGCGGGGGTGGGAGTGGTCGTTGAACCATTGCAGGACTTTGTGGACGTTGTTGTTGGGTACTCTGAGAACCCATACCAACGAACCGCTTGAGACTTCCCATTGGATCCCAGCTTAGTTTCCGTTGCATGGTGGGTGAGTTGGCTTCGGATCGCATTCCAAATCTTCGATTTCGTCTCGGTGGCGGAACTGGAGCCTGTGGAAAGAATTGCACTTGTTGGTGCTCTGGTTGGGGTGGGAGATAAGCTTTCGGGGGTAGCGGCGGCCGATTTTCCAAGTGTTCCAAAATCTGCAGTAAACGTTCAAATCAGGTTTAATTCGTAATGTTTAATCACCGTAACGTCATTACCTTCCTG
This sequence comes from Ceratophysella denticulata, assembly GCA_034694925.1. Lineage (NCBI taxonomy): Eukaryota > Metazoa > Arthropoda > Collembola > Poduromorpha > Hypogastruridae > Ceratophysella > Ceratophysella denticulata. Next base: position 11,437 of record JAQFYT010000567.1, read on the forward strand.
GTGTGGTTATGTCGCTTCGGATGACGATGATACATGTCGTTGCATGAACCGCAAAATATTAAATTGTTGCACATTTCACAGCGAACCAGAGGGTTTGGATTTCCGCAAAGACCGCAGGTCATTTTTGAACCTTCTTGTAGGAGACAAAATAAGAAAAAAGTATTATGGTATAAGGTCATTATGCTATGTTCTTGTCGTTCATTCCAAATAATATATTATATTAAAGCCTGAACCTGATGAACGTCTTTCCGCGCCCATGTTCATATTGGAATACTTGGGCAAATGCTCTATTTCCTCGTATTCCGATTCTTCACTTTCATCTTCTTCTGGCGGTGGCTCGCTTGGCAATGGCGGCGGTGGCGGTGTCGGCGCTGTTGCTCTGGCTTGATTAATCTGTGCAGTACATTTAATTTAAATTTTGGAAATTAATGCTAAGGAGCATTAAGGAGCACTTAATCCTTATAGTATATCTAGAATAGAAACATTATTTTACCAATGACGCCGAGAACCAGGCGGGCATAGGCCGCCCACCAACTTGAAGCCTGGATTGGAGAACAGAATTCTGTCTCATGCTCCGCCAGTCGTTCTCCTAAAAGGTCAATAATTACACGTTTAGGGAAAATATAGATCATTTAGATACCTGCGGATATAACTTACGTAGTGCCACATTTTTAAAGCCACAAAATATGTAAAGATGAATTAAAGATGTATCAAGTGTAAATTAAAAAATTTGGAAACTCAAATGTCGATAGCCGTAGTAGCACGATTACAAAAAGCCAGAATCGGCATTATCAGACCAAACCAAAACAAGAAACAGTCTTCAGTCAGCACTGTAATGACTGCTCCTGGTAATTACATAAAGACTACAATACCTCTGCCCATGCCCAAGCCTTACCTTACAAATTTGGAGCACAATAGTAATAACAACATGGAAGTAAAGAATAGAGGTTTGTTTGGACGAGGCCAAATTCACTTGAAGCAATCAGGAAGCCGAGACAGAACAAAAAAAAACAAGTTTAAAAAAATCTGATGTCAGTCGCCAAAAAACTGAACTAGACTGACATGTCGAAGATTGAAATTAAAAATAGGAAATATCCATGAGAGAATAGAGAAATCCGCGGCGTCTAGATTGAATGAGAGCAAGCAACACATTGAAAATGCACCATGGGTAAACTAGGATGAAGCCATTGCTAAGCCGAATACATACAACATAGAACATATGCCATTACGACTATTGGCTTCGTTCAACGTCTCGAATTCAAAAGATCTCTTGGATTCTAAAAATATCTGGAGCAAATCTTTTGCCAAATTCCAAAAATCTATTTACGAATTTGAGCTATCAAGAGGATACTCACTTTTCAACTCCTGAGTATTTTTCCTTACTTCACCCATTGCAGTACTGTATTCCTTGAAGCAAGCAAGCCTGTGTGCAGTGTTGTTAGTTTAGAAAATATTTGTATGAGTTCAGGCGTCCATAGACTCTGTGGATATATAAATGGGAGTATTCGAGAAGAGCAATAATGGCCATCATGAAGGAACGAGATCATATCTTAGTTGTCATCATCAGTTCCGTCCGATTTTTCTAAATTTTGCCTCACTTCGAAACAAATTGGCACTCGTTTCATAAACATTTCCAAATGTTAGAAACCGTTCAACCCACAGCAATGCTGACACCATTTGTTCCTGTCTTTTCGATGGCATTTTACAAAGTATTGGCGACCAGCTAGATGGCGATGATTATCCTGTATGCCTGATACGCGTACGTTAAAGGTAACGCAAATTTATTTGGCATAAAAAGGTCACAGTTTATGATATAAATAAAAAATATATATTACAAACGTTATTGAAAGGAAAGTCTTTGACCGGCGGCGGTGTGAATTAATGAAAATCTTTCTTATTACGCCAAAGGAATTGAGAAATCCCAAACCAAATATCCAGAACCATCGGAATCGGTCATCCGCTTCTCTGCGTACCTATCCATTAGGATAGGAAAGTCCTAAGTGAACAGACAGCCATTTCGTGTAAACAAACCGAAAACGTGACCACCGAACAATTTTATTTGGAGTAGACCTGTCTGGCTTTAATCTAATCTATTTGTAGCCAAGCTTTTGCCATGGATCTCATTCCATAGTTGAGTAATTTAGGGCATTACGTCTCGGAAGCATTAAATCCCTGTCTAGCCTTACGGCGGAGAAAGTCATGTGCTTTCACTGGAATGAATGAGAAGACGCATGGGTACATAAAATGCGCACTTTCTTTCTCCCAAAGCACCTACCACACCACAACATTGCATTCAACTATGTATATTATGTATTTCGACGTTCTTTCTATTTCTTTCACTGCAAAAGTGTATACAATGCTTCTGCAGTAAATAGAAGTTTCCGTGTTCACCGTTGAGTAAATTGCATCTGCGGATTCCGTTGAAGTGAATTGAAGTGGCGTAACGTGGTACTTGTGTTCTATTCAGACTAAGTTTTACTTAGGTTGCAGTTGATCTAGTCTAGAACTTTATTTTGCGGTATGCATATGATGTGAGCTTAGGAAAATGTATGCGATCACGGGATGGCCTGCCACAAAAGTAGCTTATCTCTTACTCTGTCTCGTATCCCTCCTGGTAGAGTCTGTGGTTAGTGGTCAATTCGGCCTTGCCAATTCTGTTATGACTAGACTCGTCCAAAATGACAGAAAAAACAATCTATAGAACCTAATGATAATCGTCGAGACGAAAATTGTACATGGACGAACAGACGGCATAAACCATCCCAAAAGACAATTGCGGTCCAAATCTAAGATGGCACACACGCAAACAATCCAGTCCCAAATGACGGAAAATCAGCCATGACCCGCTAGACGTTAGGCGTGGTAAGTTACTAGGACATTGGAGTAAAAAGTCCATTCCTAGATCCACATCTTCATCCCAGATTTTCTCTCGCTTTTGTGAGCATCGAAATCAATATTTTTGTGAGAAGGTATTTTCAGCAGACCAAACACCAGCAGGTTGAGACCTACTACACACATAGAACGGAGATGACGCACAGGATTTTTTTAGGAGGTACGTATATGTATAATTCGGGAAGTGCTCTCTGCACCAAGTTACCGAAAAGCTGTTAAAATCTATCACCAAATCCACCATGCCCGACCTCCAAATTCCTTTTGAGCCTCATCTCCTCTCTAGGGTAATTCCAGGAGATCGTAAAGGGAAAGTAGCGGTTCTAATACGATTAATCCATACTCAAAATTGAAACATTTTCTCTGTCTTCCTTGTTTCCTATTAGTAAATACACGACATCCCGGGATCCCATAAAATGGAACCAAATGCTCTCAATTTTCGTAATATTTCCACCATTGGGGTGCGGAGCACTCTATATCGACGCGGCTCATAAATATCGAGAAACGATTTGGAACACCGTCTCGTCTTACAAGTGTCTATTTCGTAAATGTTTAAAAGCTTTTTTTTAGTATCAAGAAAACACCTGCAAACTCAAATCGAGTTTCGACAGTTTTCCAAGGTTGGGAAACGAAGAAGATTCACGAATACTATTGGCTTTTTCACGGTTTATTGTAATTCGTGTTTTGGATCGATATTTTAATATATCCTAATGCGAAATGCGAATAAATAGACTAAACACAATGTTTGTATCTTTAACAGTGGGCGTCATTTCTAAATATAGCAAAGTGTCGCGTCATTGATATGTTTACATATAATAGGTGCACTATCAACACAGAACCTATGAATGGCATAGCTGGAAGTTTACGATAACGCGTGTACTATCACACGGACCACATAGTATTGAGTTGTCAGGTGACAAGGAGCTCTGCGTATTATGCATGAAACGGATCTTGGGAGTCACACTTCTGCTGAGAGTTATTGCGTCATATGCCCGGACCCGGGCTAAGAGTGGCATGTTCTATAGGTTTAGGTTCGGTTCAGAGTAGAAGAAACGACGTAGTAAAAGTTTCCCTACCTACTTCAACATGCTATGTGGAGGAAGGTTAAGAATTCTATTGCCAGCTTGACGACATGGAGGTAGATAGACGGGTGAAAGCGGAGAAAGAGAAAGCCTTGACTACAACATATACAACCAGCATTGCATGTCAACTGTCGACAAAAAGCTGGAGAAAGGTGCTTGTCGGTCTTTTTTCTGGTGAAAGGCATTATTTCTCATTTTCATTAAGCCTCAGCCTTCAGGTTTACTGTGAGATCCTATTGTACTCATCCTATTATCTAGAAGTCGCGATATAACTTCCAGTACCAGTATATCGTATATTCGGATTCTATTGTCTGATTGCTTTCGTGTTGCAGAGCATGGCTACCAGCACATAATTCGGTGGTTGTAGCCTTATTCCAGGATACTCCGTGTAGTTGTAGCTTTTAATGAAGTTGAACGAAAAAGGGTTACGTTATCATAGGGGTTCTGTTAGTTGCATAATCTGAATGAAATGACTCGGTTAAATAGGTACTCCATTTGAGGAATAGCCAAATTGTAGCCAGGTTTGAAACCTATCTGAAGTGTCATTTTATTGTCAATGTCAACCTAGCATTCTCCACCGTTTAGAATTGTTTCATAAGCCTGTTGCTATTACCTTATAGAATTCAGTATATGCCAGATATTTGGTTAAAGTATCATCTTGCCTTTATTCAATGGTGGAAATGACAAACAGGTAATTGAAAATTAGAAAGAATTCACAGTAGCTTAGGTTCTAGAATTAACCCCAATTGGGACGCCCGACGTTTTCGTGAAATTGTCCCATGAAGTTCCCTGGTGGTGAGTAGTTGGCCACAACGACGGTGTACTTCCTGGCATGATTGGTGGCAACCCCAATGCCCTGAGCCCTGGTATTCTTCCAGACAACCGCAGTGAAGTGACCCGTCTGCCCCGAAAATCTGGGATTGTTGTAGTCGTAGTCCTTTACTTCGTTGTACCACATATTTATTTTTATTTTTTTTTTATTTAATGATTTCCGCGCGACCCCTTTGAGCGCAGCTCATGGGGTCCTAACTTATTTACATGTTGTAGCGTTACATGAGTCTGGTGAAATGTTTTTCTTTTGGGTTTTGTACCACATATTAACGGCATCCACGGCAGCTTGAGACGGTGACTTGTTTGAACCCCAAGAAGCGGCCAAGTTTTCACCGTACTTCTGATTTCCGCTGTGCTGGAACTTGTTGTGTGCCGCGAGGTAGTTGGCGTAGTCTTGAGCCGCACGGTTAGCCTTATTCAACATAGAAAATTGGTAACGAATGATATTGCTCTCAATTTAAAATTTAGGTTGACGAGCTTACCTCTGCATCTTGAATGAGTGGCCGAGCCCCGTGCTTCGCTCTGTACCTATTGGTAGCAGCGAGAGCGTCGTCTCGAAAGTCCGCTACTGTTAGAGTTAGACCCAAACTCCCAACAAGCAGGACCAGAAAAATACTAGATTTCATTACGAAATAATTGATGACAACGCAGAAGAAATCCAGAAAGTTCAAAGGATCAATTTACATAGGTCCCGGAGTTATTGGACACTACAACAATCTATGAAAGCTGGCGGTACCTATGTTCTAGTGGGAAAGCCTCCTTCAGGAGCGCTCGTGAAACCAACATATTGAAATCAACTTACCGTATGCCGTTTATAACATTTCCTAGACCATATATTTCCTCATGGAAATCAAATACCAAAAATGGATCACATTTATCAATTTTTGAATGAACACAAAAATGGGTGTTAAACAGTATTAACCAGTAACTGATTAAAATAAGAAAAGTACAATAATTGATTATAAATAAGGAAAACAAGTAACAAATATAAGAAGTTACAACGATTTTATGGAAAATATTCGTTTTAATTTGATTTCCCATTTTGAGTTACTTCTTAGACTGACCGCCAAATGGAACGAACTATGTACTATCGCTATCTGTATACATAGTATTGAGTTTGACAAAATGGAAACAGGAAAACCACTGACACCTACCTATCAATAATACCAGGACATTGTTGCTCACCGGACACGTTAGCACTAGGTAGTGATTTACATTGGTAAATCGATAGAAAATTTTCGTTTAGACCTTATTAACGAGTATATTAGCAGTCTTCAGAAACCCAATGCCAAACACCCTGGTTACAAGCCAAAAACGCACACCGATAAGGAATGATTACCATAAAATTGTCATATCCATATAACCGTAAGTTCGGGGGCGCATCTGAACTTATGGAACCTGAACGAAAAAGTTAACCCCAGTGTACTTCGATAAGTAAGGTGTTTTCCGGAATCTAAAGAAAAAGACAAGTTTCTAGTGTGCTCAGCGTTTTCAGCCGAAGACACAACTGCGTAGTTCGGATGCAGTATAATGTATCCTTAATCAACGAAGTCTAGTCAGCGGACTGGCACATTTCGCTTAAAAAAATCCCAGTTCTGCCCAATTCGGACGAGGTGACGCGGTCCAATATTTCGTTTCTATTATTTATGTCTATATCTCAATGCAGCAGCCACAACAAAGGGTATAGCAATTCTCCCATGGGAAGTAATATATTTCGTCTTAATTGCTCTTAATTTGAAAAATGTCAAGTGATTGAATCTTAAATGATGTTACAACTGTGCTTACGTTGCAATTTCGATTTACATCCGTTCTAGATTGACATTCATTCATATTCCTCTTGACTCATCGTATCATAGGCACGCAAGCTAAACGGACTAACAGCAGGAATGTGATGTGTGATTCATATATATTCTTCATCAAATGCAATGCGACATGCAACCGACGCGACGGACCGGTCATCGAGCACGAGCACGTGGTGGTCATTCACTTCGTACTACAGACATGTGTGTTTCCTGGATATTGAAGATAAAGCGGTCGGTCATTCTGACGAAAAGTGAAAACACTATATGCTTTTACTATATACGAGATCAACTGCGTACGGCTACTTGCTGTTTGATGGACAGAATGAATGGAAAGCAGGTTCTAAGCCATTTTGGTCGCCGGCATTTGGCCTTCGGTCTTAAAATTAGAATTTATGTTGAACAGATGCGTGAGCTTTCTCGAAAGTTCTATATATGGAAAACGTAGCGAACTTTTAATTGCGTAGATCGTGAAAATTTTAGCTAGAATATCCTGTGCATGGATAAACACACTATTCATAATTCATGTTGATTAAGACTTAGTAAACAAAGTCCTTATGACCATGTTCCAGTTGTTGTTTATTAATTGGAAAACTACAAAACCTCTTGAGTCAATTTACCGAGTTTAAGAAGCCCTGTGTTTTTATTGATCACTGGTGTAGGCGTTCGTTGTGGGTTGTAGGCGAGGCACGATACACATCCAGGATCCAGGCAAATGTCAGACGACGGTGGCACTTCGGTTCGCCACATACATGTACGCTGGAGTCCTGGAAGAGGTTGGGGTGAAGGTCGTTGCTCTTCGGTTGTCTTGTCTGGCTTGGATTGAAGTCTAGCGTCGGCTGTGGTTCGGTTTCATTAATCAGCAGCTATACCTATAGTACCGGTGTTATTTATACACACTAGACATACAACGTCCATGTCATATACAACTGATTTCAGCATAATTTGAATGCCAATTGAAATGTACTACATAATTTCTTTGACTTACCGTCTACCGCCGATCAGACGACGTTTTTTAATTTCAAATCACCACGCGTGGCGGGATGAATTATATGCAGATTGAACCCACGCTTGCATTAATTATTCATCATTCACAGTTCATGCATAGTAATAAAAAAAATCTTTTCGGAATACGCGGAGCTACAAAGAGCAATATTTACATAAGGAAACGTAAATCAAATTATAGTATCGTGAACGTGTTTGATCGCAAGATACTGTGATGTTTTAGCTCCCGCGTTGCAGGCGTTCTGTATATGTACAAATCATGCATTAATTTCCGGCGAAAGTTATCAGTACGAACACCTGAAACATCAATTCAGTCGATCCGAGTTCGGAGAAAATGCGAACTGTACTACTCCGGGAAGGTTCACCATATCCGCATAGTGGTGAGTGGTGAACTAGGCCATATCAATATCGTGGTTTCTCTGAGTAAAATGGTAATAAAATAAGGGTATTCCAGGGAATCACAAACTTTTTCGTCGTAGCTGTCTTACTACCTATTCGATTTATTTATGGGTTATGTGTATTGCCTAGTACAGGAATATTCTATGCAATCTAGACAGGTCTACGGAAATATCGAAGCATCGAAGGAAATGATTTGTACGACTAAGCAAAATGTTACAAGAAAGTACCATGGGCCGGCACCGAGGCGACGTAGCAATAAAACTGTAACTCGATTCAAAATTCTTGTACTTTTCCATTCTACAGTTTATAATAGCAATAAGTGCGAGCTGGCAGTTTCCTACATCCTACATTGAGTGGGGTCAAATGGCTTCAAGGATAAACTGAATATACAGTACACTATTGTTTTAAGCACGCTAATTTATGGTAGAGTACATTGATTTCAGCGGAACTGATACAGTCTCTTCTCGCTGACGGTAATCATATTAGATAAACTACGTCTTGCCCTTGCAAGATTTATGGATGCATCCTGACTGATCTCTGACACTTGTAATTCAATCATCAACTCGGGCCGAGGCGCCAGTCAGTGAAATTATCGTAGGAAATAATTTAATTGCTAATTCAAGTTGGTTGAGTTGAGTCAAGTATTAAAATATGATCCATGTTGTGCTGGTTAACCAGAGCCCTGGCCTGGTGAAACCAGCTGCCGTACTAACTCCGTACTTACATTGTACATTACATACATAAGTATACCTTTATCGAGTAGTGACACGGAGTGTTTTGTTGTGCAGGTCACTTCTGGTGCCATAATACAGTTTATCAGGTTATTAATAATAATGCTCATTGCATTTAGCGTTTATTGTTGTGCTGTGCTGACTGCTGTTATATGGTCTATGTATAAGTCATGTCATGAAGCATTGTTTTCTAGTCTAGTCTCATTGCACGAATTATCGGTACCAGTGCCGAGTGCCGTTCTAATACATGGTTGTCCATTTCATTCTGAAAAACGATCGTTGTTTAGTGGAAAATAGGGATATAGGTAATTGTATAAGTACACAAGAAACGCACACCGAATGACTGCATGGTATAGCGAATACTGTACACACAAACATGGTATATACCTTCCTAGAGCTCAGAAGTGGTCAGCGTCAAAAGTTCATATTTGAATTGTTGTAAACTTTGCAATGCTGGTTAAAAAAAGTAATAAATACGTCGAAAAAGCTTGACCAAATGAAATTGAGTAGGTATATACATTTTCAGACCTATGGTCATTTATGGTTTCTCCATACAACATATCTATATCGGGGAAATCAATTCACGCTCCAGTCGTTGCAATTGACTATACTAATACGTATTAGGTGTAATGCTAAGTCATCAGCAAGTGATCTAGGTGCACTTTACTCAATCTCACAATCAGATCTGAAGACCAGCGGCGGCGGCGACGACAAAATGGGAGTTGTAATATTACATACATATGCCTTCGCGTGACTTCTATTTGCTGGCGACACTTCTTAACTACCCTGACTAGACGGTTCTACTATTCAGGATACTAAAAGTCGTTACTGTAAAAGGATGTCATAAAATACAAACCTATGTTAGGGTGACTACTAGTTACGAGCTAGCTGAATTACCTAGCTGATTGCATTGCTCAGTGGGTCAGAGGTGAATAATGATAACTCGGTCATTCTACGGAAAATTGAGACTTGATGGATAATTGAACCGGAACGTTACTTAGAACTTATAACCTAGAAATTAGGCAGAATTGAAGTCGTTTTGCTTCTATACGCTTTCTCGGTGATTATCGTTCTCAGCATTCGAGTGCGAATATTGGTACTTTACAATCGCCCTATTTCTTGTGTCTATATTGTTAAAGATATACCGTTAGAATAAGAACCGCCTCGTGGGTTTGAAACCATATTTATAAACCATCTATATAATTTCTAAATACTTATCCGTAGGCACAGTTCCACGGTTCGCGTCTAATTGTACCCTCAGATTTACTCTGCTTTTAGCGATGACACATTTAATGTAACCAATCTAACTAAATAGGATTTATTAAACTTAAAATAAGCAGGATATAAAGTCGAGTAGAGTAGTGCAAAATTCCCATAATTCAATGCTTTGACAAGGAACAAGTAAAGTAAACAGATAGTAAAGTGCAGAGTAAATTATTATTCATTATTACAAAACTATGTAGTCGGCAATCACAAAACAAACTTTTTAACTTCAGTACTAAATCAAATATTTAGATACATTTCACTCAAATCACCGTAGACCTGGACAGATACAAGACACGCCGAGTTCATGTACGTTCATCCAACGACTGAATTTCGAGGGCATCTGCTCTTAGACACGAATAAAAAAAATTGGCAGGCGCCGTTGAGACGACGGCGGAGTCAGAAATTACAATGCCTGTCCATCATTACTCCAGATCTCGTGGATGATTCGGGTTACGTAATACTTTGGATGGAACTCATTCATTCAGACCCTGGCTCAAAAATCTTGTAGAATTATAGATATAAGATATAGGTAGCCTATTGTAAACAGTTGGGCTGGAAATATTCCGATTATTATACTTTTTCGCAATTATTGAATTAATGAGTAGGTACTTGACGCCTTGCCCATTCATATTCTGTATAGACTCCAATATTATTATTATTACAACGCGAGCCATAAGGTATACCCATAATAAATAGTGATATGGTCACATATTAAAGTCAGTTCAAAGTTAATTTGCATTTTTGAGGTATTAAACGCGCCTGCACATCTCGTGATTAGACTGAATCGTAAAATTGGGTGACGTGTAAGAATGGAATGGAATTTTTGAATCGGAGGACGTATATTATCTTTAATGCACTTAGGAAGAAGGATCCTTGTTTGAATTAGTGAATACTTTTTTGGCATCATTTCTGCTTCTGTAGTACTGCTGCCAAAATATTTCATCTCTTAGAACCTTGTTTTAGAATTTTTTTAAACATCCAACTTCAGATATGGCCAAACGTCGTAAGAATCCCGGAAAATCTTTGAATGGCATATGCACTTGCTCAAGCATATTGTTCTACAATGATAGGAAAAGTGGTAAGTTTGGTCATGAACTTTGACATATTTGGCTATTGTAGATTTTTCTCTTGGTACAGAGAATTGTTTAAAAATATCTGCGGGTGAGAGGTGACGTAATGAATTATCATGCATTATATCAAGCTAAGTTAAACCTGAGCTGTATGTATGTTGTTTGATCCCATCGGTCCATTTGCCATGTCTAGCTGGCGAAGAGCGCGAAATAGGGTCAAGTCAGGCCACAGGTTACAACTGCACCATGTACGCCATGACAATGCCATACCGTACTGAGATGAAACATTGAAATGTCTTACGTAGAAATGGACAAATCCGCTGAATTACTGACCTCATTCCATACATGGTCTTTAACATAAACTCAGAACATGATTACAGAATCTTAAGGGTAGGCTTTCAGTCGCTACTGCTCGGTCATTTCTAAACGGATCTGGACAAATGAGGACATTTTGGAAATCGGAATATGTAGTGAACAAAGTTGTGAGCTTCAATTTTTTTTACGATTGCTATGAAGCAAAATGGCTGCCAGAAGGTAACGGTTTAATTTTTTTTAAAAAAATCCAAGCCCACAACTCTTTCAATCAAAAAATTAGATTTCCAAAACGTGCTCAACCACTTTTGCAAGTTGACAATTAACGGAGTAGTAGCGAAGTTAGTAATGAGCAATTGCGGTTTTGCAGAGTTTTTCCGCTTCTAGGGGCGCTAGCGAAGTCGAGGTGCAGAAATTTGGAGGTTTTTGAGCTTGGTTTTTTGGTGGAGTCTAGTCAGTCTCCTTGCTATGCGAGTCTCCTGGCATAGCCTCCTTGCATGCGCAGTCGGCGGTCGGAGAGCGAGCCGAGAATTTACTTTTGACTTATTTTCGATCCGGCTTATATTTAACACGTAAAGGGTACCCCTGATTTTAAAACTTCATTTTTGCATACATACACGTACTTCCACCGCGCTTACACCCTGATCGTCAACTATGATTAGCTATAAATAGAACGTGAT
>JAQFYT010000568.1:0-23493 GCA_034694925.1 Ceratophysella denticulata
AATCCCTCCGACGTGCTACGTTTCAGTTAATAAATAAATATTATAGACCTATTATGTAACTAAGGTTTCCAATTCCATTCTAGTCCAAAAGTGGGGAGAAATCTATATAGCCACAAATTTCACAATTGTTTAACGTTCACCGCCTCGCAAGATATGTAGTTTAGTTTACATAAACATGCCGTGAAGTTAACTTCGTAATAAATCAACCATATTCAGACGTCTCACGTAATCAGATATTCTGAGATTTATTTAAGGGCCTATTACACAACTCAAGCTCCAGCCAAATTGGTAATCTAGCTCATGAGCAACAATGAACACATAATACCAAGAGCCATAATCCGAAATAATTGGCTATCTAAGGACGCAAGTATCTCGAGGTATATCTTACGATTACGAAAGAACAAGACCTCAATGTGCAGACAGACAAGACCTTGAACCCAGGATGCACATTAGCAAAGATAGAAATACTGTGGAAAATTTGAAGCTCCTGTGAATCACCTCACGGTTGGTTGGATTACGGAGAAAGTTAGGAATGTGCTTTGGGTTGTTCTGTTTCTTCATTTAATTTGTGCAGCTGTTGGTGGATTCAGAGGACATTTCCTTTTTCCAAATCCTTGTCAATTGAAGAACGTCAACGCAGAGATCACTTGGAGGAACCTTGAGTCCAATTTGTGTCCATTCTTCTGCGTCCTTCTCTCTTTTTATGAGTCGTATCATCCCTCGTCCTTCTCACAACCTCCTTCTGCTCTCTCGTCTTCTTCACAAGAAGATCCGAAGTTCATTAAAGTTAACTGGGAAATAGGACTACTTATTTAAGTACTTTATTCTCCAATGCTGCATCCAATAACAGATCACCTTTGTTTTCACTCACGCTTTCACCCTTTCTACTTTTCATTTCAACACACCCTGAGCCTGATGCTGATGCTGTTTCGCTGATTTGAGTAGCTATCTTATTCCAATTCCCAGATCAACTGCACATTTGAGCACTCCCCACGGAACTCTTTAGAATTGTTCTTAAATCCCTGGCCTTGTTTTCAAAGCGAGAGTTGAGGTACGAACATTATGGAATTCCCAAGGATCTCTTACCTCCATGAATGCAGCATTGTACAAGTAGCTACTTGAGTTCCAAATATCGAATCCCCCGATGAAGCCTTATGTATTAGTACTACATAAAACACACGGCCTTCATATAAAGCGTATTTATATTTTACGACCCATTCCATCCATACTGGAAACCGCATCTTCTTGTCAAGGTATTTTGTAATCCCAATTCGCAACACGGTTTTAAATCTTCTTTTATGTCCTGTCCTATAAATTGAATTGCTTACGTAAACCAAGGTCTTATCTTTTTCCAGCATTCTATTCTATTGTAATCCGAACGAAACAGGTCATTTTTCGCAATTTTTAAAGAAATTCATTAAAGTAAACCCTTTGTTTACATGTAAGTGAAATGGAAACAATCAAAATAATTTCACTGCCTGAGAATTATGACACAGCGATGATAGTCAACAGCTCGAGTTTTAGGGCTTTGAAATTACGATGCCCTTATGAATTCTCGTAAAGAAGTTAATTGATATTTCGATGCAGAAACTAAATGGTGCTACTTAATGATTATTGAGGCCAATAATAATTCCCAAATTGCTCACAACAGTTTATAGCTCTTACTTATGACCAGAAATAAGACAGAACATTTAGGTCTAACGAGTATTATGCTGATGAATACAGTATTTTACGGAACAGTTTACATCTGTAACCTTGTATCATCTGTTTTTACTAAAAAAGTTTTTATTTATTTTATTTCCGTGAATGTCATCGCGTCCTTCCGCCAGTACAAACTACTTAACAAATGGTTGTATAAAAACGAGAAGGGTTCCGAGAAAGTTGAGGGCTGAAGGCTAGTGGTCATGAGCATAATCGTGGTCATGGACATGGACATGGCTGTGGACATGGCCATCCTCGTGTTCAGTCTCATTCCCGTGTCCATCCTCGGCATGGCTGTGTCCATGACTGTGCCCCGTGAGGGTGATGAGGCAGACCATGGCCACCACCCCCACCAACACACTCAGGAACTGGAGGAACCCAATGAACGTCGCAGAGCCCAGTGCCCCCGATGTCCGTCGTTCCCGTTCTCGACTCAGAATCTCAAAGAAAACGACGTACAGAATCGTCCCAGTCGCAAAACCCTGAACAAATAAACAAAATAAAATTACAATTGAAATCCACATCAAAAACCACGAAATTCTAAAAATAGTCCTTTCTCCGAATAGTGGGAAATTCCAATTAACTTAATTTCAAACTGAATTTAGCATTCACGTTGCGGTCAAGGCTGCGAGTGACACTTTTGTTTGTTACCCATCACATATTTCACATGTTCAACTGACGTGACCGTGTCAAGAATTGGACACGCATCTCAGCCACGCTTACTGTTTACTGCCTGCACCACGACTCTACGCGGTCAACCCTTCCAGGCTTCTACGAAGAATTGAATCAATAGGACAAACTGAGGTGGACCAATTCGTAGAGGTTTTCTCGAGGCGACTTGTCATGTTCATTGTCACTCTGAGTGGAACGAGAGGGACAGAAGTAGGAAATAGAAAGGACTGCGTTCTGATTTGATTACACATTGAGTGCGTAGGGACTGGAAATAGAAAATACGGAATTCCTTCCTCCAAGTGCTACGCATTTCTTTAGTGATCAGAAATATGTCAAGATAAGAAATATCAGATGGAGAAACATTAAGCAACTCAATGGAACGTCACGCAATCTTCATTTGTTTAACCAAAAGAACTGGAGCACACGTCAGAGAAGTCTTAGATATTTTGTCTACAAGCTATTAAGCTATAGAAACGACATATTTGAAATCGGGAATCATGTCGAAACGACAATTGTATCCCTGTCAATTGTCCGTCGTCAATTCCCCAATCAGCTCTTAACAATAAACAATGATTCTACAGCTGTACTTTGTCTACTTTCCTTCCAGTCATACAGCACATTGTAAATTTTTGCAAAATATTTAGGTACGCGTGTATAATGTGTTTCCAATTCGACTTTTGAACGGATTTGACATGTCCGGCTACTCTGTCCAAGACACGACTGAGATCACGAAGCTCATTTGAAATGAGCTGAAAAGAAAAGCATTCATTTCTTGTTTCTTCCTGAGACTGGATGTTGGTGTAATTTGTGTTAATGATGCTTATAAGTGGGTTCCATAATTCTTGAAAATAGCCTCATTACGTTTGGTGACAGGAAGAACGCGGAAGTATTTTTTTTTTCATTTTGAGTCTCATCCTTCCTGGGCCTTGATTGAAGGCTCCTGAAGTGAGAGACTATTATTATTGAAGAACCTCAAGGAGTTTCTGATTGAAAAGTGAAAGTGAACACCTCCTCACGCATAGAATCACTCACTCACTCAATTTCAAGCCCTCATGGAAATTTCCAAACTTTTCTCAACGAGGAAGTTTCAAGTAGCGACAGCGACGCCAAATTAACTTCTCCTTCGCCTCAGTCAACACAAAGCTCACTACCTTAATTACATGGGCACTCGTAATCGTAATTTAAGAGAAACACAACACGAGACACTTGGTCATTGGACCTTCGTCAACTTAAAAAATTCTACGCTCTGCAATTGGATCTGCAATCTGGCTCCTAAAATCGCTTATGCGAACGCTCTCAAATTGTCTCAACAATCAGTCGGTGATCTAGACCTCATCGATGGTAGATCGTAGATCGAGTACATAACAGATACAGCATATGGATCTTCAAGTAGAACCGTTGCGCAGGCGCACATTAAGCTAAGAGAGACGCTGAGGTTGAAAATCGGAAACGGAGTTGGTTCGTTGTTCGTTTCAAGATTTCATGGAGAGGTTTGGTTGTTGGCGGGGACTGACCTCGAGGATGGAGACTCCGAGTGACTTGGTGGCGTCTGCGGAGGTGAGGTAGGAGCCGATGAAGATCCCGAGCGGAGAGAGGACTGCGAAGAGGAGGATGGAGCCGAGGAAAGTCCGGAGTCTCGCCCTCGAGGCACACAGCTCCATCCCCATGCAAAACGAAATCACGAACTTGTGAGACGCCACGGCTCCGAACATTAGCCACAGGTCGGATGAGTTCTGGAGAACCACACAAGGCACAAAAGACACGCTTTCATTAAAAACATATTCCAACCACTTCACCCACTTCACCCACCCTTTAATTACCCACCCAGTACATCTCCCACCATACTACCCACACCCACGAACTTTTAACCACTTTCATCACTTCCAGCTTCCAACGCAACCTGACAGCCAATCACAAGGACCGAATGGATCTCCATCACTCATTAGCCTCAAAGTTAAAAGAACAAAACTAAGTGGGAGGTAATCAAGTTTGTCGAACTTTGTTAATGAGAAGAAAGTGCAGTAGAGCAGAATCAAAGCTACATTTAATCAAACCCCGTAAAAAGAGGAAATATTCTGCCTCAAAATACGTTTAACGAATATTTCTCTTGAGACTCTAATAAGTCATTAATGCACCTGAAGAGCATTTCCTGTTCTAGTTTCACTTCAACTTATCAATGCACGCTAATTTATTTGATCTTTAGAAGTTACATGTTCTTCTAATTTTGCACAGGAGGCTGCGAATACAGCCGCACTACGATTAATTAAAACTAGGTTCAGATGTATTTCAACTGAGTGTTTCCGTTTTTCACCCGCTCACCCGCTCCTAATAAGCTCCTTCTTGAACTGTGGCTGATTTGCCTCTACAAGTGGCATCCCAAGCTAGGTCTCTCTGTTAATGTGCAATACTTGTGCTACAGGGTGCCAGGAAGTGAAAGTGAGCAGTGACAGGGTTCGAGCTTGCTACGAGCAGGTGAAAAACTAATTTTAGAATCCTTGGACCGAGTTTCCTAAATTCTTGTACTTGCCATTTCTTTCTGCAGCGAGTTGAAATTGAAGCCCAGGCTGCTTATTCGTAGAACTTAATTATTCATACGGCTCAAATTTTTTCCTATTTTCAGTGAATGCTATTGGCTGAATGACATTTCGCTTGGTTGAAGCATAAGATCTTGAGACTCAGTGATTACGTTACGTGATGTATTTATTTGAGCAAGGAAGTATTTTCTCTCAACACCATTTCATCGTGGAACAAATTGCGAAAGACATAAAGGAGAAAATGACTTATTTTATGGGGAAATTTAAGGTTTAATTTAATTTAAAGTACAGTTAAATAGTGTAAAGGAGGAAGCGAGTTGAGGTCTTTGCTACGTCAGTCGAGTTGAGACAGATTTCTCCTCGTTATTAGTGCTATGCTCAGGCGGATGGAGATATAGGACTTAGTATTCCATGTTCTGGCTCTGGTGCATGAGAGCATGACAAAGAATGGAATTGTTCCATATTTGTGCAGAGCATGTCAAGACAACAATAGAGAACGATTCTTGTAGAAAAGAGATACTGCGAAACTGACTCAGGCATTCCGAGTACTTCTCCCTTCCGTCACTCAGAACAGACCCCAAACCAAAGCCAGTAACCAGCGGTATTTCCTCCACTTCAGCCAGATAACAATGACGCAACAAGTGTGGCTGTCAGACTGAGTTTAACATAACACGACTCAATGCCTAATTGAGCATGGAATCAATGCTCGCTCTAAGCCAGAGATTACTCTGAGCAAAGAGCCTAATCCCAACCACTTATAAGACTCAATCCAGATAAAAAAGGTTGGGACAATAGAAACAATGTACTAGATATGATATGGTGTGCACTGAGGCTTTGAAGTATTTGTCCAACCTGAATTCCGACCGCAATGCCCTCCATGATGGCGTGGAAGGAGAGAGCAATGAGAGCCAGGAAGGAGCGGAGCTGTGACCCCAGTTCCGAGTGACCCTTCTCCTCCGCACACTTGACCGGAGCCAGCTCCGCCTTTGACCCTGCATCGCTCGGAGGGGCCGAGACCGTGACCTCCACGCAGCCCTCGTGTTTCCCATGCCCATGCCCGCCGGTGCTCAGGAAAGACCCCCGCGTCGGCACTGCGCCCGGAATCCCATGAGCCAATGAGGAGTGTCGCAGAATGTCATCTCGACGGAAGGGGGAGTTGCTGGGTTTCCCTGGAGCGTGGCTGTGGCCGTGACCCGTGCCTGCTCCGCGCATCATGAACCCCGCCACTTCTTCGATCAAATAAATCAAACAGAACCCAGCCAGAGTCAAGACTTCTGCGAGTGGGAAGTGTTCGTCCAGGGTCGTCTCGACGTAGGACGCGAGGGCGTCTCTGTTTTCAGGGAGCATGTGCGTGAGGGCGGTGGCCAGAAGCACCCCGCCGCCGATGCAGGAAAGGATCGTGAGGGTCCGATGGTAACTCCGTCTGTCCAACACGTTGCTCCCGCTCTTCACGCTTTTGATGATGAAATGCGGGGCGAAGCCGACGAGGGCTGAAATCACGCCCAGGGCAGCCATCACGAGCCATTTCTCCACTGAAATTCCCATTTTCCACTGCGGAAGGAAGCTGCACAAACGAAGTACACGTCCAAATTAGCTTTTTATCCAACATTCTGGAATTCAAACTTTCACTTTTAAAACTCTGTCTAACATTCTGTGGGCAAAACTGTTTGTAGAATTTGTGTATAAGACTGAAAAATTTGTGCCTAAATCTTTGTGTAAAAACTGTGCGTAAAAATTGCATGAAAATTGTAAAACTGTAAAATCTTAAGAATTGTGTAAAACGGTGTTAAAAATTTTGGGGAAAACTAAACGTGTACATTAACCAATGTGTAAAATAATAGATAGGGTCGGTTATGTATCGACTAAAGGTAATTGTTAGGTATTGAATTAGTTTTAATTTGTGAAAGAGATTGTCTCTCAATCGGAGTGAGTCGTGGGATGGAGAGATGAGATTTGTGCTTTGAGTTGGTTACCTGACTCAGGTCGAGATGCGAGATGAAGTGGAGTGCCGGGTGCAAAAGGGAAGCAATTAGGCAGCAGGTCAGTCGACAGGTAGACACAGGAGTCCACCAGAGAGAGAGTGAGGCAGAAGTGCCGTGTGCAAAAATGCTTTATATTCCCCTACAACTCCGCTCTGACAGCCTAGTCTAATCTCAGGCACTCATGAGGACATTTAACTACCTAGTTACTTAATAGCCTTCTAGTGAGCATTCAGCATTTAACAGAGCCCAGGAGCATGGAAACACGAGATACCGGGATTCAGTCCATTCCAACGGTGTGAAGTCCATTTCATTGCAAATTGCAACAGCTCATCTCATTATCATCACACCCCACTTCAAATAATGTTTAAATTTAAATGCTTATATGTAGAACAGGTTGAACGAATACTGTTCACTCTTGTGCTTCGTATGGTAATAAACGATAGAAGTAGTCTGCAACTAACTGGAACCACGCTGCCGTCGGCAGTTTCCACGTCCGAGTCACGTCTCACGTATCACTACTGGAAATTCCAAAATTAGACGTTGAGCTCAGACAAATGCCCCATTTGGCAAATTTGAAAGCGCGTGTAAGCGATCTGCACTCAACCAATCCGATTTTATGGCTGGAGAAATTGAAGTACTGAACTGGTTAACTCGTCTCCTAACTTGATCCGATTATCAGGGAATTCTAGTAAGTTTCCAGTGCTCAACGCTCCTGAAGTGTGCTACTGTAATCTCTGAGTCCGCACTGATTCTCAACTGAAGTGTTTACCAGTTTACGAGGCTTATTCTTATTTGTTTCCCAGTTTCAGCATCGTTGTCTCTCTGTTTGGGTGCTCCACACAGATACACACGAAATTGAATAAGTACGGAATGAGGAATTATGTAACAGTTGTGTATTTGGGAGTGCGGTATTAGCGGATGAGGCTCTCAACTCAACTATTCGCAGATAACAATGAGACTGTAAATCTTAACCATAGAGATTTGGATTTGGATGAGCCTATTAACCACGCAGAGTGATTCAGCGCATCTTGTATTGGAATCCCAAGAATTCTTGGGCATGCTAATTACTGAACAATAAAAAGAAGCATGAATCTCAACCATCTTTGCCTCGCCTGAGTGCCTGCCTGTGAGTAGTGCCCACATATGCAGAAGTAATAATGTTGTTCCCAACATCCTCCTCGTCCCTCACATTTCATGGATTGTTGAGTCCATCCTCCGCCAATTATGAGATCACAGTTGAGCACGCTTCAATTTGGCACCTAGTATACCTACCGGAGATGGAATCTCATCAAACGAGCATCCACTTAGCTGAAATTTAAAACTATTTGTGGATTTGCACGTGTGCGATAATAACCGTCTTCTAATTTTCCTGCGGTGCAATTGAGGGATGACCTGAACTTGCGTTTAGCATTTCTGAACTTGAAATAATGGCCTGGAGCTGATTCGACAAATTAATAACAAGATCCCTGCGTCAGATTTGGTTATGCCCTCATCACTTTTTCATGGGAAGAAATAGCATGACTCATTTTAGTACGTAAACACAGCGAGGTTACTGAAGAATAAGACGGATTTCTTTAATGAGAGACCAAGAGAATTAGCATTTCGTGTATTGAGTTGAGTCTAAGAATAGAATAATATGAATTTGGAGTGTAATGAATACAATTAGAGATTGAGGGACTACTTCAGTTCGGATGGAGAGTAGATATTGAGTAGCAGATTATGATGACGTTCGTAGTTGGTTCTTCATTCAATTTTCTTGTAGACGCGAGTGGAGACGATTTTTCCTTTTCCGTCCTGAGCCGGGGCCTCGAGGGTCATGGTCATTTGTCCCGGCGTGAAGTCTCGGTACATGGCCAGGTTCATTCCGTTGCAGACCTGTTCGTGCTTGAGGCGCTCTCCGTCCATGGTCATCGTGGCCTTGCAGGTCCGTCCGTCCGCCGTTTCCTCCGTGAAGGGAACCCCGAGCTTGAACTTGATCTCGGTCGTCTTGAAGGTGGTGGAGGTCTTGAAGGCGTACTCGTCCTCACCCGTCTTCTTGATCACCGCCACCGGCTTCGCCCCCGCCGCCAACTTCCGCGTAATCAAACCCACGCCCACAGCCTTCATGTACTCCTCAAACTTGTCACTGCTCGTCAACTCGTACTTCCCCTCAATGATCGGCATTCTCGCTCTCTTCTCACTCGACCTCTCGATGACCTCTGACCTGGGTTCCACGTCCGACCTACAGCCACTCAATCCCACACTCCCTGCATCTCCTGTTTCCTCGAGGTGTCGTTAGGCTGGGCTATTTCAAACTTCGGTTGAACGCGCATTGGGTCAATTTGAAGTAACCTAAGAGCCATTACGATAAACGAGAATTAACGGAAGTGCAGTCAAAGGGCTGTAGAGCGAACGTGGAACCGACACCGATTCTTGACAAGATTTCAACAAGATTTCACTAAAAAAATACTTCCGATCCACGAAAAATATTCACCAATCTGAAATCCAAATTGGAAATCTTCTTAGTTTCAAGATTCCGTAGTTTGTTTTCACTCAGAAATAAGCATTTGAGAATCCCAATTGTGTGACTGTGTGTCATGACAACCAAGGAAGGAAGGTAGTCATTCAATCCCTTTGTAAAAAATGTAAATTTGAAAATGCTTATTTCGTCTTTGCAGCATAATACGGTGTTCTTCTTCTTTACGGCTTCCTAGACACTATAAACTAGGGTAGAATTGAGAAATTAGAGGTAGAGAAAGGAATATGAAATTAAACGACGTAGCCGACGGTGTTAAATGAGCCCAGATCCAAGGATCAAGCCTTTATTAATTCAAAGTAAAACCCGTTAATTCATCCCTCATCTGTCTATAAAACTTAATAAATAGTTATAACTTTGGAACAACCATTGTTAGGGAAGAAAGACCACCAGAGTAGGCTTCCGTTTCCGGTTTAAATGACAAATGAAAAACTTTGTCATTCTAAAGATTTCAAGATCAACGATTTCCTAGATGAATTGATTTTTTCAGTCAATCCTAATGTGAACTGGAAGTTGATAAGCTCGTATTCATTCTTTTTGAAACCTTATTCGGACTTATCAAAGGTTACTTATCCGTCATTTTGTAATGGATTTGGACGAATGAAGACATTTTGGAAATTCGGCTGTTAAAACATGGAAGCGGATTTCTTTCAAGACCGCTAGCTCGGTAACGAACTGTTCAGAAATTGAATCAATTCAGAATATACCTATTGCATATTCTCTAGTTAATTATTTTACTACAAACGTGTCAGTTTATTCCTTACTAGCAATTGGCCCCACGCACCTTCCCGCACAACTGTAGCACAAACAAACAAGGAATTTAAACTAGTTTAACATAGTTTGATTCTGATTTTGAAATGAAATATTTACAACAATACACCCTTATAAGATATAAGCATATGTATACACACCATGCCAGCTGGAATTATCAGCGTAATATAACATATTTTCCTATACAAAATATTCACAATTTATTCATATCAATTTGAACCTAAAATGAATTAACAAAAGAAATGAATGAACACATTAGCATTAAAAGTCAACAGTAGTTACTGGTACTGTTCATTTAGACAATCCGAGATAAAAAATACAAACTTTGCCAATTTCAAAAATTGCAAAAATTGCAACTTTGGAAACCTGTTCCAAGCTTTTTCTCCAACGCTGAGCAGGCGTTAACAATATGAAGAAGATTAATAAGTATAGAGTGAGAAAGTGTTGTATCGGAAAAGGGGTCTCGGTCGCAAGTGCGATTAACGTGATTCTTGGAGCTGTGTGCTGTAACTTTGACTAGGTTTGGCTCTGAGACTCAGGTTAAATTAAGGTTAGACTCCGAACCTAGTGTAGCCTCACTCTTTCACACCTAACCTAACCAATGTCTGTGCAGCTGAAAAATTGTGTAGATCGCACTTGCCACCAGTAGTACCGGGGAAAGCTAATGGATTGAACAAAGACAGCATTCATCTGACAGACAAAATAGCACTTGAAAAGTAGTTTATATTTTTGTTCTTTAGAAGAATCCGGCACTGGGCTCATCGTCATCTTTTCCGAACAGGAATTTTTCTAGACCGTCCTTTTCGTCCTCGTCCTCATCCTCGTCACTGTGATGTTGGTGACTGTGCGGAAGCTCTGTTTTGCCCGCATAGAAGTCTTCTCCTTTGAGCGGTTTCTTGACTTTCCGCTTCTTGTCCCCACTCTGGTCCTCGAGAGGGGCCGTGGCACTCAGCTCACTCGGGGACTTGGACACAACTTCCGTGAGCTCCGTTCCGCCGTTCGAGCTCGGCTTCCGCTCAGAGTCCCGGAATTTACGCTTCTCCTTCGTTTTCAGGAATTTGCACAACAGCAATATCAAGACCTGCATCAAAAATAAATAACACGTCCATATTTGGAGTAGAGAGGAAAACGTGGGTCACCCATCAAACATTTCCTGATATTAGGAAAGGTGGAAAGGTGTTGCACAGCAACCAGGACGCTGGCTGACATCTCTTTTATGCAATCGCAATCGACCATGAAATTTAATGAAAGAATGCCGATTTTTTAACTTTTAATACTGATTTGGCTAAGCAAATGTTTTCACAGTCTGGAATATGTAGAAATATTTGGAATTGAGTATCGTGTGAATACAGAGTGAATAATAAGGTAGTGTGTGTTTGTAATTCCTAAACTCAGTTCTTGGAAACAAATACATCTCCCTCCACTACATCACACATTTCTCAAAGGAAGAAATTTGGAGTAACGAAACAGAGGCAGTAGTAAGAATATTTAGCTTTGTTTAAAAATGAAATTCACGGAATCAAATGTCAAACTTACGGAAACGAGTCCAAAGATGCAGACCAGAAAAAGAAGAATATCTCCATCCTTCATGTTTAGGTTCAGTCAATTATATGTAATTACAAATCCTCGTGGATCCCAAATACAAGTTGAACTTCAGTTAATGTTCCAAAATGTTGCACAGAAATTTACAAAATCAAATTGGGAGAAAAGAGGAGCTGATTAAAATACTAAACTGCATCTAAATAGGTTGGTTGTCTATGAATGCAAGAGCTGAGATTTATTAATCTCAAATCTGAATATTACTCTGAATGTCTATATGTCTTGATAAGGATTAAATAGGTAATAAAATAAATGGAATGGCTGAACTACTGGACTGGTGGAACTAGACAAGGATTTTGAGTAGAAATCCAGTTTGTGTCCTTGTTCTGTAGTTCTCTGACAACCTCTGGCCTTGAATCCTGTCCACCTCTTTGCATAATAAAATATAACCCTTTCCATTAAACAGATACAAAGATCTCTGTCTTACGAAGTAGCATTAATTGCAAAGCTATAGTAGACTTATTGGTTCTTCCATTGGACATGCATTGGACAGACTGGGACTCAATTCGAGATGCGAAAACGTGAATGGAAAAGAGATGAAAGTTTGATAAATACAAACGGGTTCCTATTAGTTCTTATAGTTCTTTTACACTTACAGTATAACCAATGTAACTTATATATGTAACATTTGGGAATATGAAGTACTTATACTGTATAATAAGGTACGTGACAGATACAATCAACATGCGGTGGGGCACATGAGGAAAAGATGCTCTCAAGGTGATCCCAGTTGACTTCATCACTTATCAATAGGTTCATGGTTCATATTGTTTATTTCATATACTAGTAATTGTAATTACATGGCGCTTATGCTTCTGGACTTAAATTACAGAGTGCAATATGAAGAGAGTATGAAATTCATAAAATGGCACTAAGAAGATCACCACGCCGCCGGTGCACAATGTCCCCGCGGCGGGAGGCACGACCCGTTTAAACACAACTTTGAAGTGTCGAAATGCTTTGCGAGCATATGGCGAAGATATGCTATACAGTCGGTCCCCGAGAATGAATATCACTCAAAATACGTTATTTATTAGACAATATAGAGTGTCTAAAAACCAACAGACTGAATAGGGCATAAACTTGAAATATTGGTCAAATTATGTCAAGCCATTCCATTTTATCATCATGGGACGAAATCAGCCCAATTACTTGTATATGATGAAATTTGTAATTAGACTAAAATGCTCATGGTGACAATGAAGTCATTGCTGTTGTTCAGCTCCGAGCTCAGGAATGTTTGTTATTTCAAAGAATTTTGGATTTCTCGTATAGCAGAATTTTTCTGAAATGGTTCCAATAGTCAAATTTGATATTCAAGAAGGAATACTGTGTCCAAGAAAGATTTTGATTTTGTGACAAAACTGAGGTTGAGAATGTGGGTTGAAAAGAGGGATGTGATTTTTTTGCTCTGCCTGCCTCTCGTGCTCCTCTGGCCTCAGCTCCTCCCTGGAATTCCGCCACCCAGCAAGAAACTCTACGCTGTGACCCTGGACTTCCTCAACCTACGAAGTCCCTTGACCAAGTTTCGGCTCAAGCATTCCGCTCGACTCCAGGGTCACCAAGTCATCACGGAAGTAGAACTTGATGGAGCATTCCAGAACTCAAATGCTTCTCAACTCCGGGCCTATCCCTACCTCGCACGGAGTGAGCCTGTTCATTTCAAACCAAAACTCTAAACCTCATCTCGTTAATTTAGAAACAGGATTTGAACTAAATTTAAATTGTAGCTGGAATGGTTGACCGGGTCGCGTACGGAGAAATGATTGGGCTGATCCATGGTTCCATGCTGCTGAAGCTCAAGGACAAAGGAGTTCTGGAATTACCCCGAAGTGAAGCGGAAGAAGGGCGGGGAGAGACTGGTCCAGAAATTGAGCCAAGGAACTGGGAAGTGGGGGGGATACTTCAAGAGCATGCCAGCAGCCGAAGCTCAGGCCTTCCGTGAATACCTCCGCCGAGAAGCCTTCCTCTCCTACAAAGTGTTGGTGCACAACAAGGCGGGATGCGGGGAACGAGACGGACAGAACGACTACGACCTCAAGAACGAAGTTCTCGAGAGATCACTTCCGGTTCCAATGAACCAGGCTACCAAAAACAACTACTCCCTTCCAATGACTCCTTTGTTCCAGAAACAACTCCCTGTCTCCATCTTCCTCTATCCTCGCTGCGAACGTAAGTCTCCAAAAACCTCAATTGTTTTATGAACAATCTTGGACCAAAGAACGAATCCAGTTGACATCTCGTGCTCGTAAGCTGACAAGCTGAGATTAAGTACTAATATATGTCGTGTGGTAGTTTCAGTTTGGTAATACAACCTTAAGGCTCAGATAGCGAAGCCCATAACTTTGACAAACCTCAACGGATTTTGATAAATGAAGGTATTTTAGAAATAGAATGAACAGATGCATAAGCTAAGCATTTGTTTTTTGGAAATTCCGTTCCATAACAAGATGGCGGCCAAAATAAAACTTTAAAGTCCGATAGCTCTGGACCTATTTTGAATTTAGCTAAAACCGATCCTTACTGAATTCAGAAAGCGCTGCAGATTCTAAAAAGCTCTTAATCGGTCACCTAACCTGAAAAATGACAAAGTTATCGAATTTTACAGTACACCCTGTTTTTCACAAGTTTTGGTTTACTCGAACTCGGCTCTAACCATACCGCACTCGCCACCCCCTACTCACTATTCAGTTCCAAAACGTACTCTTTCCCAAATGTGTTTCGCATGCATACTAGAAATACGGGTGGCGCCCCATAGCGACCTAGATTCACACTGTCACCCTGCTACGGGAATCTTAAGATTGTCAATGGTTTGTGAGTTTGCTAACATTGGCGTATGTTCTACAGATACAGAATCCAGCATCGTGCACATTCCGCGGGCTCCAGAGCCACGGGAAGTGGAAGAAGAGCCGAAGGAAGTGAAGACTTGGGATGACCTTGTGGACTGCGCCTGGAACTACGTTGTTTATGGCCAGCCCACCGCCCCCAAGCTTCGGCTCAAGCCGGTCTGTCACACGTCGGCCCATGTCCTCAAGGGCAACGAGGTCAGCGGTATTCCGGACATCCTCGTCTCCGTCCTCTTCTGCTATTGATCAGAATTTAAAGGAAATACAATATAGGGACTCCAAAGTCCCAGTCCAAGGAATAATATTTAGCTTTAGTTGAGGCCACGGCGGGGAAGAAATATTGTCCACAATATGCAATACATACTTAATAATAATAATAATACTGCCTGCTATGCTATGGAATAAAAGATTTACTCAATATAATTATCAATGCTCACTGTCTGTCTATTAACTGTTCAACCTTTTTGGGGGTTGTACCTCAAACTCAATAGCTGTAACTCATTGAATTATGACACTTATCAGCAAAGAACAAATCAAATGTAATAACAAATAAGAGTCCGTCGCAACGATCGAGTCAGCCAAAACAAGCGCTTCCCAAACCTTCGTATCCTTTGAGAGCCAGGCGTGCATGGTGGGTGAGCCACGATGGTTGGCCGATTCCGAACCGAACTCCCCGCACTCTCCATCGGGGCGGGGTGTCAAAAAATCTGGTTTAAATCCTGGAAATCCGCGTGCAGGAAACTAAACTTCTGTGAACATTACACATTGACATGACTTGAGCCATAGTCAAATAAATAGTAGAGCAACCAGAGTCCTCTTGAGCATTCTAGTTCGGTAGTACAAGAAAATCATTGTTTTAATCAGGTTGGGCCAAAAGTTTTCAAAACAACGAAAAAGAGAAAATGGGGATTTACTTTTGGCTTTGGTATTATTGTTCGTTCAGTCCATTCATTCATATATGGGAGCAGAGAGCAGAGCTGAAGCCAGCCATAGCAATGAGATAGAGTCAGTTTCTAGAGCCGCGGTTTTCAAGGACCGACGACGTCCACTTTCAGTTTAGGAGCTCGTACTACATAGTACATACCTACAACATACAAAAAAACACATGAAACAAAACAAGCAACTAAGAACAAAGAAAAGAAAAGACTTCCGGCTCAGGTCATTCCTTGGGATTTCCAGACGCCTACTCTCAACCCACTCAAAAGCTCTTTGTCGGAGGGACTCGGGTCAACCCCTGACGTCGTAGGTGACAGGATGGCAGGACGTGGAAAGGGTGACAAGGTAAATCTATAACATATGTAACATTCAACATAAAATAATGCATATGTACATATGGCATACATAACAACTGACACTGTAGCTCTGTACTTACTTATAATGACCAGGATTTGTGCGTGTACTTGGCGGAGGCAGGAGAGGACGGGGTCAAGGAGGATGTCATTCGAGTCCTCACCCAGTGCATTCAGGACAAGGTCAGTCTCTCTCCCCAATCCTTCAAGCCTTCTCAAATGGATAATACAGAGTACTTACATAGACACAGGCACATGACCTGTATTCAATACTTGTCAGCTGTCATCTCTGCTGGACTTATAAAGTACTTACCTAGTACATTCTGGGTTTTTAAAATTAACTGTATTTTGTAATATGATGCTCTAGATTTTCTCTGCGAACGAGGACACGCTCTGCGTGACCCGAGACGACCGGATGAGTGAAATGGAGTTCTCGGGAATCAATTGGGATATTCTGCGGAAAGTGGAGACCTTGTTCCGCCGCCCGCGGAAGGGGGACACGAAGCCCAGACCCATTCCCACGCTCTCGGGCGTCTGTGAGTCCATGGAAATACAAGCATTGTAAATGAACCCACAGAACAACTCACAACTGAGCGAATTCCGTGTCTAACCTCTGACTGAAGTTCTCCTTATTCACTCGAGACAACTCTATCTGGTTTTTCAGAGACGAGGTTTATCAAAATAAGAAAATTCTGTTTTTCGGTGACTTCCTCACTCCGTTGAAGGAGACGGAAGTGGAGAGATTTGCCCGTCAAATTGAAGAGACCCACATTTACCTAACCATCGTGTAAGACTCATTTTAGAATAAACAAATTAAACTTACAATTACTTAGTATTGACAAATCATATCTTGTTCATTTGACTCGAGCAGGGCTCCTGACAAGGCGGAATTGAATCAAACACAGGCAGCTAACGTCCAACTTCTCAGACGCTCATTTGAAAATAATGTAAACAGAACCCAGTCCATTGCTTCTATTTCTATTCAAATCTCAATAATTACAATCATATGTTCTTCTTTTGAACGGTGTAGAACACAGTGTACGTGAGTTTCTTGAAGGAAGCCAGGAAGCACTTGGCGAACACGTTGTCCAAAAAGCCGATTCGTCCCACTCCCTGGAACATCGTGATGAACATTGGGCCGAGTCTGGAGATCAGCTGTCAGTCCTTCACTCTCCTCCGCAAAAACACGTCCACGGAACTCAAGGCCGCTCTCGAGAAAAGTATCCTCCATTTGGTGAAACCCAGAGTCTACTCACAGCACCAAGTGTCCCAGTCAGAGGACGCTGCTGGGCCATCAACTACAGTGGCAGTCCGGAACGGGGCTACAGGCACGCCCAGCACCAGCACTGACCTCGTTCCAGTGAAGGAAGGTGAGGCAGCAGCAGGAGTGAATCCGGATGACCTCGTGTTCGCCAAGGACGAAGTGAAGCGTGAGGTGACTTGGAGGGAAACGGGGGGAACGGAAGTGGAGGCTTCGGACGTCATCGAGGCTTATTTGTACGGAGAACGTCTCATTCCGTTCGATGGTTAGTTCAATACATATTCTCTCAAGTTCTTGAACGTCAACTAACTACGAAATGTATTTATTTGGTTGTAAAAACTCAATGTTTTGAATACCTATGTGTAAATCGGAATCCAGAAACGGACCAAGCACAGGGCTACAAGTCGGGTGATAAATGTTTGAAGATTCTAGTGTTCATTCCAAAGGAAAACATCAAACCCTGCTACATTCTCGGAAATGGCATGGACCTCCTTCTCCCCAGTAAAAAGGACCCCGTAAGAACAACACAACTTCCATTCACTTATCCATAATGACCGGACGGTAGGCATCCAGATCCAGTTTCACTTTTCACGTCTACGGAATTCTTTCTAATCCTATCCTATTGGAAATAATAATTTTAATTTTGACTATTTGTACTATTTGGATGTTTGGAGGGTGCTGAGCTCAAATTCGACGCTTTATTCAAGGCCATGATGAACACGGAGCGAGTGGCCGTGGTTCGGAAGGTTCGATCCAACAATGCGAAACTAATGCTCGGTGTACTCTCGCCTTCTGTTGAGCGGAAGGTAAGTGCATGAGTCAATTCTCTGAAATATTTCATGAGAAATAGAATAGATAGAAATATTTATTAGAGTACTTATGTACTTAAATGTGTTTATTGTGCTCAGGGCCTTGTTTTCACTGAGCTCTGTTTCGGGGATGACATTTCGACGCCGTACTTTGCTCCGCTCATGAAAGCAGGAGAAGAGGCTGACATGGAGGAGGACGGGAGCAACGAGAAGGACAGTTTGATGGACGAGCTCATCATGGGCATGTCCCTGGACGAGTTCTCTCCCGCCCACGGCCCCGTCGACCCCGCTCTCCAAGTCCTCCGGGACAACGTGACACGGAAAATCCTCGGAAAACCCGCCGAACAGGAAACCAATTCCGCTGTGGGCCAGAAGACTCAGGACAACCTGGATCTCTTTTTCGAGAGTGTGCTGGGGAAGGAGGACGTGGCCCAGAGACTCACTCAGCTCATCCCACTCACTCAGGTCTACGAACAGAAAACAGAGAAAAAAGAAATTATCCGGAAACGACCCGCGAGTCCAACAACCTCGCTCCTCGCCATCAAAAATGAGCCGATTCTCGGAACTCCGACCGACAAGAAAATCAAAATTGAACTCGAGCCGTCCCATGTTCTGGGCCAGGCTGAGTCACGGAAGGAGTTCGATGCGGACTTCCTGGTAATTCGAATTAGAAATACTGCATTGAATACTTGCAAGTAAGTATGGATAACTCCCATTGTTTTTCTTGCACAGGTTGAGAATCAGTAGAAACAGAGCTCCGGTCATACTTCTGCTTCTGCATTCAGTCCCACGATTTCAAGTTCACGGGAGAGCTCTGTCTGTTCTGTCTGTATGCCTCATTTCAGAGCTACTTATTTATCCAGCTCTGCTATTTCTACGGAATACCTCGTGAAGTGAAATTAATTCAATTATTGAGCTAACAGAGTACTCACTTCAAAATACAATTAATATATATCTTCTTTTCTTAGGGTTGATTATAATTATAATTTTTAATTTAATATTTGTATCAGTCAGTAGTAAATTCAGTTCAGTATATTTCTTTCCTTTTCCTGGAATTTTGGAATAAAAATGGATCCAAGTAAGGACTTTTATTCTAGTTCCTCGTATTTATTTTCATTTTCTTTCTCTCTCTTATATATTCATGTATTTACTTAAGTATATATAGTCATTGTATAAACTGAGATGTAGGCCTAGCATGTACAGAAGCCACTCTGTCTCTTCTGTCTCTATTCCGTCCACTCAGTCAGAGTCTCTAATTCTATTCCTTGTTAGTCTATTCAAGTCAGAACTCAATCTTTAAATTAATTAATTAATTAAAACGAGAGAAAGAGAGAGGTATAAATAAAAAACGAAAAATTTGCTGTAGCTTTGGTTGCCTGTTCCAGTGCAGAAGTGGAGTTGACTCAGCGGAGGTTGTTGAAGAACGGGATGGTTGTGTTCGAGAGCTCGGTCTGGGTCGTGTTCTGACTCTCGACCGTGGACCCGTCCACACTCCGCTCCGTCCCAGCCCCGCAGTGCTTCTCGGACATGATCAAGTACTCCGCCGAGCCCTCGTCCGTCACGGAGTACAGATTCCGCTCCATGAGCGGATTCCGCCCTGTCCAGTTCGACAGCGGGGGCTCGAGCGGGGTCATGGGCGTGGTTCCAGAAGACATGCTGGGCTCGGACTCCGGCCTCAGCTCCGACAACCGGATGTGGACGCACTGGGCCGTGAGCCGGGCATCCGGCTCGTCCCAGGCCTCGATCAGAGTATCACGCAGGGTCCGGGTCAGCGGACTCGACCGCCATCGACTGAAACCTGGTCGACCACACCGCGTCACGACGTAGCGAACAAGGGCCTCGTGACTCAAGTCTTTGCCTACGAAATCAAAGAACCGCATTAATAACTACTCTACTCT
This sequence comes from Ceratophysella denticulata, assembly GCA_034694925.1. Classification (NCBI taxonomy): domain Eukaryota; kingdom Metazoa; phylum Arthropoda; class Collembola; order Poduromorpha; family Hypogastruridae; genus Ceratophysella; species Ceratophysella denticulata. Next base: position 19,878 of record JAQFYT010000568.1, read on the forward strand.
TCCAATTCAAACACTCACATCATTCTACCAAATCCACTACTTTTGAAACTACAAAAAATATATGCTGCCTTCTGATTGATTATTGATATTTAGAACAATCTGAGGCCATCAAAACGTGTACAACTCATCAATATAAGCGGCATTTGTCTATTGAATTCAGGAATTAACCTAGGAATGGCCAGCTAAAATATTTCCGTGGAAGTCCAACAGTTTACATTTGTAAACTGGCCGATTTGGTACTATATTGGTACTTGGATGGCCAACAGTTTACAATTGTAAACCCCGTGTTGCCGTCTTGTGTGTAGTCAGGGATATGAAATGCATTGAAAACTGACAACACGGCATGTGCGCGCATGGGTTTACTTTTGTAAACTGTTGGCCATTCCTGATAGAATCCTCAGTTTTTCTCGATTTTTGGGCGTTTCTCAAACTTATTTATATTTCTACAACTACTACATGAAGCCCCATCTAGCCACCCGATATGATATCCGGTGAAGAACTACTTTGTCGAGGATTACGTAAAAATCTTGAATTTATTCATTGTAGGGTGTGCTTGGTGTAAAATTTTGAAGTTGAAAAGTTTACATTTGTTGGCCATTCCTAGGTTTCAAAGCCTGTTCAGCTCCGAATCTAAATTCTGATAAACGTCAGATATGTGCTCTACTTAAAATTTAGATGCGTTTTTACTAATCTTCAATTTAAATACTAATTATTAAAGCTGTTGAGAGAGTTTGTCACCGTAGCATACGCATCCGGTCAAGCAGTTTCATAGTTTATTGTAAATTAATGTAGTGCTAAGCCCCGAAACCTGTTATCAGGTGGCTTAGGCATTTGAAGGACGACGAAATTCCAAACCTAGCAGGCTCGCATCGATTTCGTTCTTCCTGTAATTCAACAACTTTTTCTCTTTCACTCTCCTTTCGTTCTCCTTTACCTTCCTTTTCTCATCTTATAAAACGCAGTGAGAATAAATGGAATGGGGGTCTTTGGCACCATGACCATATATGGCACGGGGGCGTTTGGTCCCATGGTATGGATATGGACTGTATTAGGCAAGCGACAAATTGAACACATGCCGCATACTTAGGCTGCTCGATTTCCATTGCATAACCACATTCTCTGGCGAGTTGACACCATATGCATTTCATTATATTTTTGACTCGACAATATGCACATGCACATGGACTAATTGTAGAAATAAATTCTGGTGTCGTCACTCAACTCCCATTCCGATCCGAATCGTAGATCGAGCAAGAATCTAGTGTTGTTTAAAAATATGGATGTGATAGTTCCGCGGGCGGGCGACTTGATTTAAATATGAATCAAATATAATTCCAATAAAAAGAAAACGAAATCCAAAATGCATTTAAGTGAAACTTAAACCGAAAATATATTTGAAGATGAATATGAAATCGAAAACGCATTTGAATTTGAACATTAGACAAACGAATATGAAACCGGTTTTGTTTTCATTTTTCAGCTCTTTATCTGTGAAAAATATGTTGGCCCTGCTTGGCCACCATATTCAACTCAATTCCTTGACTTGAGTGCACAGACCAGAAAAGATCCCAGAGAAGTACATAAGACATACATAGTTTCGAACAATATCAGGATGATCCTTCTCTAGTCCATCGTCTAGTATAGTTACAACTACACCTTTTCCTGTTACTCCATATTCCCAGGCTTCTTGTACATTCATATCCAATCCTGGTCCACGGTTCTGAATATATAAAAACAAGAATAAATTGCATCGTGTTGGAGCTGGGTTTTGTGTTTATGATTACAAGCTACATTAAGTACAGGGTACAAGTATATTCTTGCACCAACCCACCATCTCCGCAACTAATTAACGTACCGTCAAGTGTAATACCTGGTTGGAAAGGTCATCCTGAATTCCGAGTTCCTCCAGGGCCTTGGGAACACTTTACCTTTACCGGATAACACTTTACTACTACCATTGTACAGTACTAGAGGTCACGGTAGTGAGAGTTTCATTTACCATTGAATTGCCACTAATTAAGTCGGAAAACTGCACCTTCACTAGCAACGACAAGATAAGCCATATTTAAACATGAAAGAGAATATTTAATTTCAAACCTTGAATTGCAAGAAACAAGGTATTCGGGATATCAAAAACCTGACAAACTAGGCTACAGGCCAACCGAGGACGGGCAGTGTATTTTTACCCAAACTAGCCAAGGATTCACGTTTATTTCTCACTAGGGTGAATACCCGATCTACGATTCGGGGAAAACGGGTTATATCGCACTCCTTCGATACACTCATCCTGTCATTACTGCGCATTAAAACACTCACTCGATCGTTACACCGCATGAAAACACTCAACCTGTCCTTACTGCGCATAAAACACACATCCTGCCATGACTGCGCATGAAAGCACTCACCCGATCGTTACTGCGCATGAAAACACTCACCTGATGGTTACCGCGCATGAAAACACAAATCCTGTCCTAACTGTGCATGAAAAACACCCACACGATCGTTGCTGCGAATGAAAATAGTCATCCCCTGTTAACCCGATTCGGGGTTCAAGGTGGAGTCGAATATTGGAGAAAACCCATTGCGCCTTACATCCTACACCCATTATCCGAATTTTGAATAAATACGGGGGGTCACATTTTGACCTTACTATCCCGAATTAGCGTCAAAGGGAGGGTCAAATATAGCGAAAACCATTGCGCCAGATATACCACACCCATAGGTACCCGAATATCGAATAAAAAGGGAAAGGTAATATTTTGACCTTTTTACCCCGGTTTGGAGTCAACAAGAGGGTCATATATAGGAAGAAACTATTGCACCTGATATCCCACATCCATGGGTACACTAATGTCGGATAAAAATGGGGTGTCATATATTGACCTTTTTTACCTCGATTTGGGGTCAAAGGGATGGTCAATTATAGGGAAAAACCATTGCGTCTAACATTCTACACCCACAGGTACCAGAATATGAAATAAAACGCGAGGTCACATTTTGACGCTTCGACCCGTTCCAGGGGTCAAACTAAGGGTCACTGACAAATGCGGTTTGCTATCTCAGATCAGGAACTACCTAACTACTTGATTTTGCAGGAATAAAAAAATTTTTGACCCAGCTTTGAACCGGAATCAAGGTTCTCGAGGCAAAGGTCAAAAAGAAGAACCGTGAGGAAACCTACAATAAATTACCAACATTTTAAGCTATTACTCATCCAAATCGGTTTCGCCGTATGGGAGGAGATGCGGGTCATACATCCAAAATCCAAAGTACGATTTTATGTAAGTTGATTCACCTTTACTAAATATGACTTAACTTATTGTTGATAAGTGAAAATGTACAGTTCTCGGATTTTAAGTGGTAGCATGGAAATAAGCAAAGAACGCGGGAAAGAACGGAATCTCAATATACTCTTTCATCGAAACTGCGCGTTTCGGTGACATCGTTCACAAAACATGGCGCACAAAACAACGCAGCTACAAAACATCGCAGGCCCACTAAATACGAGTACATCAAATGCTTAATATATATTACCTCTTTGTTTTTGGATTTTTTTGTTATTTTTTTCTTGTAATCTAATTACGGACGAGCCATTGTTAAAAAATTCAGCTTTACT
>JAQFYT010000569.1:0-23460 GCA_034694925.1 Ceratophysella denticulata
ACTGATTTATGATGTGACAGACGGACAGACAGACGGAAAGTCCAATTACATAAGCCCGACAGGTCGGTCTAATAACTCGGGAGAAATCCAGCAACTTTCCTTAACTGTTGATCCCTGCCCTTTCTCTCAACCTGCCGGATCAAAGCACTCTCTCTCACATCTCCCGCACCCAGGCCTTCTCCCTTTATGTAAATCCAATAAGGAACACCGGCTCTTCATTACGGACTTTCACTAACATTCCTCACTTCGCCTCTGTTCCGCCAAAAAGAGGCAATATCAACTGCAGCCATAGTTCCCTTTTAACTAAATTAGTTGTGCGTGACACATGCCACTCCGTAATATAATTTCACTCCAGTCCGCAACCCTCAATTTATTACTACTACGGACGGAGAGAACTACTCAAGGCTCCAGACCTTCTTCTTCCTAAATAACCCGCTTGTAGCTTCCCTTTAAAACTTTATTATTGGAATTTGGGAATTTAAAAAAAACTAATTAAATGAAAACGAAGTTTCTGCCTTGTGACTTTTTCGTTGAAACAAAAATCTAATATGTCCTGACAGGCCGAGACGCTACTACTGTATACTCAACTTTCTCGGATTTTCTCTGCTCTCCCATGTATTACTTTCTCCCTACACTTGGCTCACTGCTCTCCTTTCCCTCGCCGCCGGTTCGTTGGAACCAGACAGGCACTGAAATTGGTTTGTCGTAAGACCTCTGATATTATGATATTCTTTTTTGAGTAAGCCACCCAATTTTCTGCATATTTGCATCGGCTCAACCAACATGCTTTATTACAATTTGACTTCTTTTCCATTTCATATTAATGCCTTCCGGAGCTGGGATTTCCTTTTCATGTGAACGAGACGGTGAACGCTAAGTAAATACACGCAAAAAGTAGCGTACCGACCCTGTACCAGAGTCCATAAACTATTACGATTACTGGCAGGTAACATTAGGGGCGGTTTTTGAGCTATACATTTGTTATAGTATGGCCTCTCGTTATGCCATGCCTAGTGATTTATAAAACCGACAGAAACTATTAATAGTACCTTATAAGCACCCTTCCATTTCAATCCGCAATCACACAGGAAAAGAGTATACTTACGTGCACATTGCTCGTAAGTATATACTCAGTATATTAAGCAAACAAATTCGACCGATTGGTCACTTAAAAACTGTACATATTAGAAACTCGGTGTCAGGCGTAAATCCGGAGTGTGCATGAGTTTTGTGTATTATTTTGAGCACTGATCATTTCACAGATTCCGTGCAAAAACGGGGACACATTCGAATCACAGCCAAATGAAACGATTTGAAACGCAGCGGGTGCTGTCTATTGTAGCCTTTTTTAATTTTGCGTACACATGAGATCCAGCATCCAACTGACCTCAAAAGTCAAATAAAGGATAATGGTCCACATTGCTTGTCTGCGTTTACAATTCCAGCCCCAATTTGTAATGTTGTGACTGGACTGGAAGTAAGTAAACCAAACGGATTTAATCCAATACAGCAACTGGTTTGACTAAGTGATGAAATGATTCTTGGTCCGTCAAGTAAATTGTTTGGATGTACCCCAGTAACGAGATCCCTACTGTTGTGTTGTGTAATCCCGTCCCGTCTGTCTTCACGTAGTTTACAATGTACCCAGTGAGTCTGGCTACAATGTAGGGCAATCCTTGAGATAAAACCAGAATTCCGCCTCGGAATGTATGTTCTTCTTCGTTTTGCATAATGGAAACTTTTTTTTGTTCCCGTGATATATAGTCAATAGTAACATGAGGATATAATAATATGTATGAAAGGAAAGGAATGGGGAAAGTAATAGCTAGAAACGACTGCATTGGAATTGTAGAGTGACATTAAATTGTGAAACCATTTCCGAGCTTCCTTATTTCTTGCTGACTACTTTTCTTCGTTGATACTTGAAAACTTTCAAGCTTTCTTCCTTCTGTCTTCACTTCAGACTCTCTCTCTGCACTATAAAGGAATTATACAGCCCCAATTCCTAACCTACACATGAGTTCCGCGTGAGCTGAAGCTGAGCCACTAGACCCAAGCTACTCCTGCTGTCTCCCCCCAGAGAAGACGCGCATATCCGTGTAGTTCTACTTAAATACGCTTTTATTGTTAACTTTACTTGTCTTTTCCCCCAGAGACTCTTGATTCCTCAATCGTTGGAACGATGTGCCCTGCATTCATCAGAGCCAGAAGCATATTCAACTCCCATTCCCACGTGAGTAGGCGGAAGAAGATATCCGTGACACTGTAACCAGATAGATTCAAATAAGTCGGCATGCTCATGCCGATGAACCCATCGATCTGTGACTTGTCCCAAGATTCTCAGCATACCCGGGCTCCACGTATCTCGTATATCATTGGAGCCCTATCCTTCCTCCGTCTTACGTAGATCTACAGAAACCCGAGTGACTCTCAATCGAATTGAGAGTATGTCTCTCACTGGTACTCCCTTCTTCTGTTTACTTCCCAGCATTATCCTAAGTATGTATATTTGGAAGCCCTGCATGAACTGAATGTGATGACTCAATGTATTCCATTTCCCATATATCAAGAAACAAACCAATCCCATTTCCCTTCCTCTTCTAATGGAGCATGATCCAGCCCATGCAAATCCGGTGAAAGTATCGATTATTTCATACTCAAAATATACGAGTTGCAAAATCCCTCAAGCGCGATATCTGTCTGTATACAATATCTGATTCCATACATACTCCTAGCTGGTAGGATTCAGAGAGTGAGTGTGAGTAGACTTGTCTTCTCTTCCCCACGAGCGCATATGGAAACATGCTCTTCACATGACTGAGCAACTTTTTGGTCCGCCCTGAGTCAGAAACTCAGACAGTCAATTCCTGGATTCTCCATTAGATTGCAATGAGGGGCATTGTTTAAGAATAGGAAGAATTAGAGAGTGAGTGATGATAAGGAGTAGGGAGTAGAGTATTTATTTAGGCCGTGTGAGCTGGCTGAGTGAAGCGCTATTGACTTGGAAGAGTGCGCCCATTCAAATGTCATCTTCCATCAGGGAGATAAAGAATGGGAGAAGGGTCGACGGCGGTCTGTCCCGGAAACCCAGAACCCCACTCTCTCTCCCCAGACGTACTCCGCAACACAGTCTCGACCCATATCTATGACCTAATCACATTGGAGGGGATCCCCAGCCTTCTCAACCCCATCAAATCATATCATGCCATTAAGTACTTAAGTAATGGTTCCGAGTTGAGTCTATTGGCCCAATCCCGGGCTGCTCCGAACCCACTCACTCTGCCTCGCAGGAGATCAAGCGAAGAGGGTTCCGAGGAGAGGAATAAATTATTCTTGCTTTTATGTCTCCCCAGCCTACACCAAATCATAATCGGAGTAATAAATCATCTAATTTGGGAAATGCGGCATAGACAACATAAATGCATATATGAGGACTCGTGCTCAATTGGGTATGCTCACGTCCTCATCCCCAAAATACTGGAAATGGTCAAATCTCTCGTTCTTTGTACGACGGCGTCGGTTTATTTAAAGTAGGTAACTGGTTATTATAAATTCGTATTTACCAGTTACCTGTTCAAAATGCCTCCATTGGTCAATAAGTCTTATCTTATTGTATTGATCCAAATGCTACTATTCTGGGCGTTCGGAGAATTAGTTTATTTCTTACAATGGCGTGTTACAAATAAATGAATATACTGTACTTGCTGTCTTGACCAAAGAAGCAACCAGGCCGGAAGAACTCTAGTTTACCATTGCTTTTACTTTCTTCCTTGCGGCGTCGGCCTAGTTTTGGTACTTTGTTTGTGTGTATGTATAAGTAAGTGGAGGGGTATGATGAGCATTAGTATTGTGAGTGAGTGTGAAGACTTGGGGCGTTGGAGTATGCCTATTCCCAAGGAAGAACCCTACTTTGTTTCTCTTCTCATGCACGCACTGATTTTTCTGAGCGCTTTCCCCTCTTTTTTCTTCGGGAAATGGATTGGCTGAGGTTTGGGAGTTGAATTGAAGAGAAATCGGTTGACCATTTCGGTTCTTCTGAGCTGGAGCGGAGAAAGAGAGGCATTTGGCAAGTGTATGACTGAAGGGGAAGGAAGAAAGCTGAGGAATGTGGCCATCTCCACGGAAGTACCTAAGTATGCATGCGGTTCTTTTTGGCGGAGGAGGTTGCTGGTTGCTGGGTGGGAAGGCCCGAGAAAGGAAAGAGAAATGGGTGGAACTGTTCACAAATCGCCATTGGAAATGCAATACACGGAAGAGAGATTTGAGCCCAGGGTCTCTTGGGAATGTTTAAAGTTGATTTATTCGAGTCCAACTCCGCTCCGCTCCCACACTCCGCAACCCTTCAAGTCACTCCTGATACACATTTCATGTCTGGGCCTAGCACTACTGGAAGACCCTCTAACCTCACCCCGCCCGCACTCTCCCACCACCTCCGCCAACACTCACCCACTGCCCCATATCTCATCCTACCCCTGTCCACCCCTGCACCCCACTATCCTTGATATATACAATAGACTTGAGCACCCTCAGCCTATCAAACATCCTGACTCTCAGTTCAACCTGATCAAGTCAATATAAAATTCATTGATTTACATTAATTTCGTGAATCCGCTAGCGACCGCAAGCCAAAATTGAACAAATCTCAAAGTAAAGTGTCTGACACGAACCATTCTCAGTCAAAATATTCATATACCTATATCATTCGTCGAAACAACCAGCCATATCCTGGGGTTCTTAAAGTGAAAGTGGTTTCACGGAATACAAATGGGTTCCTGACGATGTGTGCGTGTTTATAAAAACCTACAGTTTGTAAAAATCTATACCCGGGCTTATAAGGATTGTTATACACATAGCCTTTACAAGGAGGTTGTAGGTCACTTGGTATTGATATTAGAACGATATTTGTGTGCCATTTATTGTACCCACCAGAATTGGACTTTTCAAAACCAGCAGAAAACATTTCTTGAGCTGTACGAACATACAGCCCATCCCTTACATCCTGCTTGGAGTTGAGTAAGGGTGAGAGTTTTATCGAGTCAATAAAGTGAATGAGGAGAGAACATGCTCATAGAAGTTACCTAAGCCGGGAAGTATATCTGTTTATAGAATATATGCCATGTAGTGCGGTGACCATAATTCGGACTAAACTACCACACTGCTTCCTTTGAAAAGGCTCGGATCTCTGGTCTGGGGGAAATGTCGCCATGGTTAACACTGTATCCTAAATAATGTCATGAGACGACATTTCATTTCCTCTCGAGAGTCCTTGGATTCATATCTCGCCCACTGTCGTGTACTGAGTATTAGACAGAGAAATAAACAGCCCAAATCACTTCCAATTCACTCCCAAGCCTTTTCCAGTCCATACAACGCAGTTCGTCTCTTGACAATACAGAATTATTCGTCGAGATAACATTTAGTGACGGGATTTACAGGGGCACCTAACTGAGACCCCAACCAAGTAAATGAGAGGGCAAAAGGAGATTGAGCTAATCTACTCCTTCAATGGAACTCCTAGTTAGGCCTCACTTCTTTCTTCTGGGCGGAACAAAAGAGCTGTCAGGAGAGCGGAGCTGTGACAGGGAGCATTTGGGCATTTGCTTTCTCTTCCGGCGACGGCTGGAAGAACCAGCCCGTATTGTGATCAACTCACATAAGTATATTTCACTATTATGCCCATCATCTTGTTTATTTCCTTTGTGTCCGATGAGGCAAAGCGGTTGTGATGGTCCACTAGACAGGACGCCAGTTTTCTCTCTGATCCCAGCAAGCATTCAGCTCCTCTATTTCAGGATCCGGAGGCACTGGCACTGTGGACCTCAAGTGCCAGTATTAGTATTTTACTCCGATATTCTATCATATTGCAATTCTGTGACGTTTATGTAAACATTATATAGCGGAATGGAAGGTAACAGTAACTGATTGTGAGACACTTCCTTACACGGGAGAAGCTTGTAACGTCCTTGGTAAACTTGGGGTGTGCCGTGGCCAGGATCTCTGGGATTTCGGTAGTCGTCTGGTCTTGTGACATATTAGATAGTAACTAGGGAAGACGGAAGCGACTCCTCGGCTATAAGGTGTATGATCAATGTTCAGTCTAGACACCAGAATTTGTAGTGTGGACAACGAAAACCTTATGAACGAACTTCCGTATTTAGCTAATTTTGTATACCTTAAAAACTTGAATATTAAAATGTTATCCCTATCTGGGTTTGTAATTATTGTACTTTTAGGTATCATGACTAGGTAGTAATTCTTGACTTTGAATTTGAGAGCATCTGTCTCTTACACACACACACACACACGCAGATGAAAAATATGTATGAGAAATGGAGACGCAGAATGAGAAAAAACGTGGATTTCTCCGCACGAATTTATGTCCTACATAAGAATCTGGGAGTGGGCGCTTCAAAGACTTCAAAGTAAAAGAGTGAAAATGAGAGCGGGGGAAAGCAAGGAAGGTTATTATTTATGCATGGTGAAAGGAGCGGGTTGTAATAAACATGTTTTAAAATAATTAAATTAAAATGCATAGCCAGGGCGGTTGTGAAAGTTAAAGGCTTTTTTTCTTAGGTTTGAGCGGGGAAGAAGGCGGAAGAGTTTCCTCAAGTTATGCACGCCTTTTCGGGGTAGAAAAAGTATTTTGTGGAGACTTTGTCCGTGGGCCCACAGAAGGGTTTTCTCTCATTTTCATCTATCTCCGCTTATCTCCCCGCCCGTCTCCGTCACATTCCCCACTCTTCCTTGAATGCCTTCTGATGTTCCCATTCTCACCCCCAAGTCTCGACGCACTCTAATCTTGGCTCCGAGCAGCTCAGTTTAATCTAAATAATCTGGAAGATTTTCAATGAGGACCTGGGAAAAGAAATGAAATGGAATACGAACTACCTCCCGCTTCCCCAACGACAGAGCCCTCTGTCCAGGGTGCCCCATAATGTTTCCACCCCTGAAGATGGTTCATTTCTCTGGTTTGATGGCCCATTTTATTTGATTTCTTTATTAACGTTTCGGAGTCATACCAGTGTGGAGTGACATTGGTTTCTTGAGTAGAAGCGTACTTGGCCAGGTATTACATATTGGGATTTGATTTCAATTGACATATTTACTTAGTATCCAGAACGTTCTACAATGCATTATGGCCAATTTTCATTTTTTATCATACCAATGCCTGAAGTACCTGACATAGCCCCGTGCGCCGTGCTGTGCAGTCACCAGCGAGAAACCAATATTATGCTAACGCGCGAGGAATCAAAAAGCAAAACTTCTTTATTTGTGACAGAACTGGTAATATTATTCTACCATTAGATACGCATTGAAATAACTTTTATTTACATATTATAATTGGAAGGTTAAATATAAAGTTAGTAAAAAAAAAGCTTTAATTTGGTACGTATATGGAATCTCCCAGCCTAGAACGACTTCTGCATAGATTTACGAAGTGGTTTGAAACATTATGATGTACCCTGTACAGCTCTTCTCAGAGCAAACCAGACGGAAGACGGTATGGAGACAGACGGAAGGGAAAATATTAGTATCTTTCTTCATCGGGCGGAAGGGTTTAAGGCAACTCAACTCCCCGCATTTGGCCGGATAAAAAATATATTCCCACCGGCTTCTTTTTTCAAGTTCTTCCTATGTTTTCAAACTCAGGCTCCAGCGTGACAGTGAAGGCAGAATAAAAATCTTAAAAGGAGAATTCCTAGCAAAGCACGAGCTACACGGCCCTCCACTCCGCCTTCACTGTGGGAACTCTGACGAATTATTTAAACCCGTGTCAGGCTTTCTTATTCCGCATCTTTCTTTACTCACCTAAATGTAACTGCCTCAGGGTGTGTTTCTGTATAACCATGATGCACCGAAAACCTTTAAAATACGCCTTTTATACACCAGCAGGTCTTACATGCAACCACAACAGGGGCTTAGAGGGTATTTTGAGCATTTCGTATTTCCTTCATGAACGAATAAAAGGCTGGGAAGTAAATGGACACATAAACACATGTGTAATAAATCACTCTCAAGATTAGTTGAAGGAATAGGTATAAGGATACATATGTCGTGTGTGCTAAAGCAGGCTTTTCCCTCGAATTACATATTTCACGGTTTCCAAACACATACATACATTCATGACAGAGAATTGTGCCTTTGAGTTGAGCTGAGCCTTGGCTCAAGCGTAAGAAAGACCGAGTGCGGAGCCCACATGAAACCCTGTAATTATGTAATAACCGTGAGGAGAGCGAGGAATAAATTTTTTTAAGTGCTGAGAGGCCTGCCTAGCACTGTCCTCATGATTTAACGCCACATTCTGTGTAATTGAACTGAAAAATTGCTACGTAATATATGAGCCATAAGCCCTAGAACGAAACAAATTGTACTTTGTCTTGAAACTGAACTTGTATAATGGACGGCTCGGCAGCAGGTTGCAGGTTCCGCCAACAGCAGTTAGTGGTGCCCCGTGAGCTCAGATTCCAAAGGTACCGACGAGCATGTAAGAATTTGTAAATTAGGCTAATCCAGAAAGAGGAGTATAAATATTTTTAGTTTCCGACTTTGGTAAAGTAGGTGTATCATTTACATGTTGATGGGCAGGGGCTCTACGTAGCACAGGTTTTGGCTTCGGGTGCGATAGAGTCGTGTATTACGTAGTTCATTATTCGGAGCACGCTACTAAACAAGAGCCATTTCGGGATCAGTAAATCTCCAAATGGAGTTCATTAAGGGATAATTAGTCACTCCATTCGACGAGTAGGGTGGAATTAATATACATATCCACTTCCCGCTCCCCACCTATTACATTACAGATAATTACTAAACTCTCCATCTACTTTCGACACTGCCCGCCTCTGCTTTCTTCACTACTTTATGCCTAATTAAATCCAGCCACCAAACAATACCACTTTCCGCTTTTGGAGGATTGCTTATTATTTTCCCTATTAACAACACGTTTCAATTCCAGGACGGAGTCGACTCCAGTATTGTTTATCCACTCCAGTTTAGTAGTCTAATGATATCTTTTGATGCGAAAGATACCCAGCTAACAGTTCTCTTGTTTTGTACAGGGTGGTTCTTGGAAATTGTCCTAAGTTCGCGTGATAGAGATAAATAATCTACGTGGTCCGCACTCCCTAGCCCGTTCGGTATAATACTGGTCTGAAGTTTGGTGCATGGCTTGAGGGCCTAATTTAAAGTTGACGTTGGACCAGTTCCACTCATGTATAATACATAGATGGTTATATGAAATGCTTAGACTCCGGTGGAAGGAACTCATATCACGACGGGAATATGAAGTTCGAAGTCTATTGAAACTACCGAAAAGATAAGTTTATGCAAATCCTGAACATAAAACAAAGTAGAGAAATTGGATACGAGAGTTTCACTCCTTCATGTGAAAAGTTTTTGTTAAAGCAACAGAAAAGCTGGTAGTTCTGGGGCTCAAATAATATGGCACTCTTCTGGCGTGAATAATATCATTTGTACTGGTTAACAGTATTTCCAACGTATCCTGCTACAGATAAAATGATCTATTTAGTATAGGTATGCATACATACAATAATGTTGATGATGATGGATGATGATGGCCTAACTAAAAGCATTCTCACTGAGATTAATGCGTTCAAAATAGTGCGGGTTTCAAATCGAGATTTATAAGTAAATACTCTGACAAGGTAAATAAGTAGGTAACCAGGTATTGAATGGTGACGTGAATTGGGAAGTTTTTTGATCACTTTTACTTTTGTAACGTTTTCAACGTCTTAACTAAATCTACGTCGATGATATGTGCAAGTTACGAGTACTATGTTAATATTTCTTCCAATAAATTCGGATATTTATGTATGTCAAGGACAGACTAGGAATCAAGCGCCCCAGTGGAGCTGATAATTCGGGGTTAAAAAGTTTTAAATTCCCATCGCGGTGGTTCAGATGTAAACCACAAAACCATTCAATTTATCCAGGGTATCCCTTGGACTCCGTAGGTGCTAGGTACTCCGTGTTTGTACAGATAGACCTAATGTTCCCCGGCCAGTTAAATATCGATCAACTGGAAGTCAAATGAGAATATTCGTATACGTTGCAGTAACTAATTCAATCTAAGTCCAGGATGTGAGGAACCTGTAACCTGTGTGAATGCCGTCACGCGTAAAATACTTCAAAGGCAATTGTCAGATAATAGTATAAAGGAAAAGTTTAGCTGAGTGCCTTTCAATTTGCATCATTTCCTATTTTATCTTCTAGTACAAACTACCTAGATAGATGTAAGCTTGGCTACAACCGGGAATTTCTCTATCCAACCCTCAAGGATTGTAAACCATGTTCCGCTCACCCATATGCCGTACAATATTTATAATGCATCCTTTTGGGACCCCGCCCGTCCTGTTCACCCGTGCTCAACTAAATTTCTTTTAGCAAAGCTCGGCTCATTCTGCCAAACCTTGAGCAGAGGTGAGTAATTTTAGAAATTCATAAGCAGAGTAGCATATTATTATCAATGAAACCTTCAACTAACTTTAACCAAGTTGCTGGGAAAGCGGTGGGCTGATGAGCTCACTCAGGCTGGGATAATGCTCCGCTTTATATTTATACCCTTATATAACGTGGATTCTAGGGCTGCTCCTGGTAGAACGCTGGAAAGGGCGCATATGTAGGCTAGTGCTTTCTCCTCTCACTACAAGAGTTATAATATTATTATTAAGTATACATAGGACTTTGCCATTTCCGAGTAGAGAATGGGGCGTTCTGGACTGTATCTCGCTCGCCCTTCTTTTTTGGCACATCCGAGCCCTAGTTTCTTTCTGGGCTGTTGTGTGTGTACCTTGGCGTTCCAACTTTTGCTCCATGTTCCATTTGGTGGCTATTATCGTTACCCTCACTTTTGAAATCCCTGAATTTCATTATTGTGATACTTGACTCTCTCTCCTTCTCTCTGTCTGCCCATTAGAGACGGGCGGAATGTTGGGAGAGAGTAATAGTGGAGTCATTTCCGTCCATGCAAACCCTTGTTAGTGTTCCAGAAGATGAAAGTAAACGGAGTTTTTTTTCTGCTCCTTGGCGGAATTGTATTATTTTCTCTCTCTCTCCTTTCGGACAGGGTGTAGTGAAAAGTATTTTCTGATCTCCTCCAAGCACATACTAAATTTTGAGGCTTAGATGAAAAAAAGAGGGAAGGACGTCAGGACTCAATGGCGAAAAAAGGCCTGAGACAAAAGAAATAGGGAAAATACAAGGCGAGAGCTGAAAGTTTTCTGGAGCGGATAAACTTTAGAACCCTCCTTCCTCGCACACGGCCTGATGCAAGGAAAAGTCGACGGAACTTCCCAGAGTGATGGAATTCAATGAGGAGTACATAGTAATACTCCCAGCCCAGGAGCCACCCCACAAAAAGAATGGCCCGAAATTTTATACATGTATATCAAAATTCAGAAAACAAGAGAAAAAGTTGGACGGAAGGAAAAAGAAAGTCTTTATCAGTCCACGGAACTCTCCTTTAGTCATGCACGGAAAACAAGTCGGGCCATGGAATTTTCTCCAAGCTAAACGGACACAAAAAGTTATTTGGCGAGAAAGTGGTGGCAGAGAGAACTAGAGCAGCAGCCGCTGAGACGATGGTGAATTGG
This sequence comes from Ceratophysella denticulata, assembly GCA_034694925.1. NCBI lineage: Eukaryota > Metazoa > Arthropoda > Collembola > Poduromorpha > Hypogastruridae > Ceratophysella > Ceratophysella denticulata. Next base: position 11,610 of record JAQFYT010000569.1, read on the forward strand.
ATAAATAATAAAGTTCTCCTATTAAGTCCCAGACGAAACAAGTGTTCAACACCAGACTGTTTACCTTCCTCCCCAATCAATGTAAACACCCGGCATGTGGTTGACTTCTTATTCCTACGAATTTTCTCCATTAGGAACTCCACTGCTCCGAGAACTGAGAACAATGCTGACGCTGATTGCGTGACTCGACTAGCTCCTGCTTTATGACTTCACGGACATGGTTTATTATTTTTACAATAGCAATGCCCTCCTTCACCCTTAGCTATGTAGTTCACACTCTGCCAAATATAATAAACCTTCATAGTTCATATGGATGACGCTTAATTTACGACTGGTGTGGGAGGAACGGTGGAATTTAGTGTGAGACTACGGAGTATGCAGCTTTTCCCTCGACCCCAGAGCTGCAGAGTGAAGTAGAAGTTACATGTTGTATTGTGTAAACAGTGAGTCCTGATTGTAATGTCAAGATAGAGTTTGAAATGGAGTTCGAATTTAAATCAAAACCGTCAACGAGCTAATATACTAAAGTAAGAAATAAGAGTCAACAACACTACAAGATCAATAGCCACCAGGCACTTTGGTGAAAACGTGACTCAAAGTGGAAAACAGGCGTCTTTTCTTACATTGACTTGTATATTTCCTATACCAAAGAAATTGCCAAAGTAAGGGTCGAAGTGAAATGAGTCTAATGCTACATACTCCGTGAAGAAGGAGGATGGGAGTCTGTCTGAGGGTAAATTGACTTTTCATACAATCACGATGTTTGTACACTAAATGTTGGGATCCCAAGAAGGAAAGAAGGATTCAGAGAAAGGAGGCACTTTACATCAGAAGTCTGCAGTGGGAATAATGTCTCTTCAGTTCGGGAACTTCTATTATACATTGACTGCCAAAGTTGAAAGGGCGGCGGGTTGGGAGGAGGACTCCTGACTTTAGTGCAACTGAGTTTTACCAAAGCAGAGCAGGAAGATTGGTAAACAAACCAGAATTCAATTTAGTCTCGTTAAAAATTCATCACTCTTAAACCATTTTTCTTTCACTCCGTCCGTGTTTCTTCTATCATTACTTCCCTTGTAGCGTGTATGTACAGTTAAATCTCTGAGGCCCGGACCCGGACCTCCCCAAGCCCCGCTCAAGCATCATCTCCAAACTCCACTACAACGATCTCCTTTCCTTTGATTTACAATTCGATTTTCACAAACTAAATCACTTTCCCAGCTCATGTATTCTATATTCTATTTTTAAGGAACCAGAACCCGACTAGACAGAATGCGTGTTGAGTTTTGTGTACGACTGAGTCTCCCTTCAGTCCACCATGCTAGCTATTGCGCCTTGTCACTGTGTCAAGCAGAAGTACTAAAGGACCCAAGTGCTTCTAAATTGGTTTCCAACTCTTTCAACTAAAAGCATTTGCAGATATTCAGGTCGGGGCCAAGTGACAGGGACTATTTGCGAACTGGATTTTTTTTGTGTGCCCTGTCTCGTCGTGAGAATGCAAACAATTTATGGAGACTCGTAATTGGTTTGTAAACAATGAAAACCATAATAGCCATTTGATTGTAGATACAAATGTATGGCACGAACTGGTATGCACTGAATCACTCTAATCTAATGTTTCTGGAACGGAGCCAGTCGTGACTCGTGACAAATTATAATAGGATATACTTACGGGGTGCACGGAGGGATTGGGCTGGGCGGAAGAGGGAATTAGACTCCAAACCTACTCCTATCTACATACATAGTACTGTTACTGTAAATGCTTTTCTGGGTGGCTACAATCTACAATAATTTAAAATTACTAGTCTCAACTAGGTAATCAAATCCGAACACATGGGATCCGTGACTCTTTCGAATATCCGTGGAAACCCTCGGCCTTGTATTTCAGAGCTTCCTCCACTGGCTACACAACAGCCCAGATTTCTTTTATCTCTCGATGCACTGCATGCTTGAAGCGTTTGGGAAAATACCCTCTCTACACCGAGCATATTCAAAGTTCTAAGTTCCTTTAACTCGAAAGACAAACACTAGTTGACTTTGACACTCTAATATATGAAGGGAAGAGAAAAGTTAGATTTGTTCTAGCAAGAGCTTGATTTTCCCCCTTCCAATCAACTCTGACTCTCGGCTCTTTCTCCGCTCACTGCTGGTGCTGCTGGTACAAACCTAGCTGCATGAGTATGCGGGTCGAGACTACCTGTGTGCTGGTCCTACATGTCCGGAGCCCCGGCTCCTTTCACCGAGCAGTGGTGAAAGTATAGGGGAGAACTCAATCGGGAAGACGAGGCTGGGGCTGTGAGAAAATTATTTAAATGTAACTGGGTTCTCTGGATTCGGAGTGAGGAGAGGAGTTTTGCCATTCCATTGCCTCTATCCAATCAAAAACAGTTTCACTTTGTATCCGATCCGACGGCCGCCTGAGTCAGGTAGATATATCTCTCCCCTGTCTCGGCAGGGACACTCAGGTTTATTTAATGTTTTATTTATGCTTATACTCCTGCCCTTACGCCCAGCAGTCCTCCGAACCTGCCCTCACTCCAATTCCCGAGCATTCCCCACAAACTCGTTTTGTATCGAGAGCCTTTGTTCACATCAAACCGCTTCCTTTGTTCCTCTAACTTCCATTTTCCAAATGATTCAAAGAAAGGAGCCTCCATTCCATTCCGTCCGCCCACCTCTCCGCACAAGCAGCAACCAGCCCAGAGTTTGGAGTCGAGACACACCGGAGTCCCGACACGGGGCCGTCAGTCACAATTACACAGTCCGCTAGCTCCTGATTTATTTACAAATACAAAAACCTCTCCGTTTGCTCTAATTTAAAGCTTCACTCAACTTTCTCTTCCCAATCCCATACTTCCCCACATTTATTGGGCTAGAAGGAAATTAGGGTGGGAGGGAGAGAGGGCATTGTTCCACTTGGCCCTAGTCCCAAGCCTCCGACCCTTTCAAAGGTTTCCGCACCTAATTAACTAGAGACCGTACCTTTGTTCCCCAGCTCAATACTACATTCGTTACAATTACTCCGAATCAGACCAAGCTCCTTCTCAACCTGGACCACCATGCCGTCCTGCTTCTCTTCAAACGAATTGCGCTTCACGACCGGTAGATCTGCTTTCGCTGAACTTACCTTATTGTATTGTCAATTACACAAGTACTCGGAGAGCTGAGGTTAAATCATTACTGGGACCATTAATTCGAGAGAAAGAAATGCTTTGATGATGGGCTAGTGATTATAAAGCTAAATTAGGGAGGGCAAGAGCTCAATCCAGAAACCTTCAGTACTAGTAAATAACAGACTGGTATGCACTTAATGTGGGAAGCTAAAAATAGCTAAACGCATCATTCCTTCCAGGCCTATGTGACACAGACAAACTAGAGAGGGAACAATATTGGAGTTGTGTTCTACACGGCAGCCTCGTTTGGTGCACACATGCTCTTCTCGCAAAGAACGACTTGGTAAAATAAATAAAAGAAAAGGAGACGGAGTGCGAAAAAAAAAACAAAGACGCTCTTTTTTTCCGTAATAAATGAGATCCCATCCTCCTTATCTATTCTTAAATATGCTCTCAGTCGTTGTACACGCAGCTAACTTAAGTGCGAGAGGCACTGAAACTGCTCAGGAGGGGAATGAACGACAATTCGGAGTGAGACAATACCAAAAAACGACATTCAAAGACAGCAGCCGGTTATATATCAATTCGTAAATGCTAATACAATTAGCCCAGAAATAAATGATTAATTTGTAATTTAAAAATTGATTGTTGTTTGATGCCAGAACCACTGGTGGTTCCCATACAGCCTCTATAGAATTGTCGTGAAGTCGTAAATGAAGAAATTGTACTTAAAGCCCATTTGCTTCTAGTTCTTGTAAACCTTGTCGTGGGTAAATGAAACATTCTTTGTTATTTCTCAGTAAAAAAGTGTACTTGTAACAAACGTCTGAAATCAAGAGAATAGTTTAGAGAGGAAATAAGCTCTAAATTCCACCTGAGTCTCCCATAAATCTCGAGCCCAGCCTCCATCGATACTTCCCACATAAACCCTCGCCCACCCTCCAGCTCACTCCTTGACGTGTCTCAACTATATTATTGACTTATGAATTGATTTACACGCACTTAGGCTCGAGAAAAGACTCCTAAATCTCCCTTTGGTTAAATAAAAAAAATTCTCTGCGACATACATAGACTATACCCGTTCCGTTCCCCTACATTGAGCTATTGATTCCCCATGACCTCTAAGACCTCGACCAGAGCCGAAAGAGGGAAAACAGAGCTGGGAGGCACCACTGGTGTAATATATTCATTTTTAATCGCACTTGAAACACCCTCATGCATTTTGATAAGCTTGTTATCCTCTCCTTGTTCGAGGAGACACGAGAATCCTTGTAAAAATGAGCTAAATAAGTTCAACAAGGTGGAACACTACAGACACTTTGGTAACTCGAGAATTCCGCGGTACCAAATGCTTATAATAATAAGCTCTATGCGATGAGTGTAGAACGCGACAAATGGAAAACCTGCAATATTTCGGGATAATCATTGACTCTCATTCCCGAAATAGCAGAAAACTGCCAATGGCCTAATACAAAAGTGAACAATATGCAGCCCCTATTGTCTTGTACCGAATTGTCATGATTAGAAAACATGGCTTACCGTAGAGCAGGATTTCCAGGAGAATGAAGAGAAGATTAAAAAAAGTGAGGAAAGTTGGGCGAGACTCCATTCCGTACAGAAGACTGAGTGTGGAGACTACAACGATTCACATAATGTGGATTCGGAGTGGGAGTGGGGGTATGAAGCAGAAGAGTCTTCAGATATTATTATTAGCGGAGTGTAATTGAAAGATTAAACACTCGTTTGTTTTAATTATTCTCTCTGCTTTGCTTAGTCTTTGCTTTCTCACTCTGGGAACTGGAGAAAGAAGGGTGTCTGTAGTGTAAGGTACACAGTGTGTACAATAGTGCACAACTCGGTGAGTTTTGAGTTTTGAGTTGGGACTCAGAGACACGTTGTTCCTTTTATCTGTTCCAATTAGGAGCCAAATCACTTGAGTCAAACGACAAGTCAGGGCCCGTGTCACCAACCTAGAAATTAATAGAGAAAAATAGTAAGGTGAGACGGAGGATTGATCTCACACGCTCCTTTGTCCCCCAATAGCTCGGAAGTCGTGTTTAGAACATTAGAACGGAGGTAACGTAACCCTACTGCGGGGTTTTTTCTAAAAAACGGAGGGAAGGAAGTTGAAAGTTAGGGAGCAGGGAATGACTAATGACTCGGAGGTTTTTTGAATTGAGTAAACGGAGGGAAGCAGGGTCGTCGACGAGTTGTTGAGCTCCTGTTCGCGTCTTTTGAGGGTGAGGAAAGGAGAGCTCCAGTTCGTGAACAAGAAGGCCTGCTCTCTCTTTCTTCTTTCATCAACTCCGCAACTTTTTCTTCTTTAGATTAGATTGAAAAATGGATCGATGTCTTTCCAATGTATTATTTCCTTTTCTTTTCCTCCTGACAGACACTTTACATACGCAAAAGGGCTGTTTGGGAAGCAAAACACAGAAGTTTAGCCTCTTCTTCTCTCTGCCTTTCTTTCTCCGACAACGTCGGGCACGGGAAGGAGAAAGTTCAAGGTAAAACGGATATAAAATCCCGAGATGAGGTTCGAGAACGAGATACTAGAAAGACTCCCTACTTATTCCAGTCTACTAGTCTACAACGTACAATTCTTGGCATCTTGGCGTCTGCTCCTCTGATTCTGTTCTAATACTGCCAGAGGTACTATACTCTTCTGTAGTACAGTAGTGCTCGTCTCAGGTTTCGACTCCTGAACTGAACTAATCCCAATAATGAAAGTTCATTCAGATTCGGATTGATTTAGAGGGAAAGAGAAGGTGCTTTGGCTTGAGTCCTAGCTCAGTAGCTTAGCTCCTAGTTTTGCCTCTTTCCCGATTCCTATGCCTCTTCTTCCTTCTGTCTTGAGCATTGAAAGGGCTTTGAGACCGTGCGGAGAGGAAGAAAAAAATGGGGTTCTTCCTCCTTTTTCTCCCTTTACTTTACACTCCACTTAGTTTGACTAATTACGCCTGAAACTTAATGTGAAAAATAGGAGGAGTGATTTATTGACTACAGTCACTTCCCTGTATAAATCTCCAAACTCTTTGTCATTAGGTAGAGAGAGCGGGTGATCTGAACTTTAGTCCCGCGACCTCAGTCATATGTAGACTTCTATCTTTTCCGCCTGATATTCAATACCGTTTTTTTATTCGAGGTTTAGCTTTTTGGGGGATTCTATAAATTATATGCTCCTTCTACTTCCGGAGCTGAGACATTAGACGTTGGCTTCCCTTCAGCTCATTCCTCGGATTTTATGTACAGCGGATTTGGGCTATGCTTGAGAGAGAGAAAACGGGTGACAGTACAAAGCATGCGGAAGTAACGAGGCTCGTTTTAAGCCTAAGCCGGGATAAAGGCCGCTTTATTGTTCGCTTCCCGAGAAGAATATCGGATCAAGGAGAGTTTACCTACGGAAAATCCTGTGCAAGCGAGGATGGATGGATGGAAGGCGCTTCTCAAATTTCGATGGTGAATTCGCGGTGATTCGAGATTACTCTAAACAACTTACTTTTCCCTGTTCCACTAACTTCATGAAGTTTATTACAGGTTCAATAAGACAAGAGGAATTTCTTGAGAGAACTCTCGAGAACAATTTTGAGTTAGTTTCCGTTTTCTTTGATGCAAAATACCTCTGAGTAGTCCACACTTTCTCTTTCTAATCTTTTCTCCAGTGAGTTCCCACTCACTCTCGACTCTGATGAATCTCACAGGATAGAGCTCAGAGTCGGCCTTAATCCCGGAATTAACACTCTGCTGAGGAGAGAAAACTTAAAACCAGATTTTGTTTGCCTAGTAATTTATCGTCTATAAATGCACTCAAGCATCCGTAAAGTTGGGCTGATGAACTGGAGTTTTGGAGAAGAGGAGAAAGCGTCTTTTCCCCGTTACACTGAGCACAAGTAGTTAGTAGGCGTCTTGTGACGATAATATTCCCAAGTGCTGTGTAGACCTGCTTGAGGTTGGTTTCTTCTCGTTCGTGCAGTTAGCGGCCGAAGGTGCTGGTTGTGAATTTTTCGAGTCGGAGCTGCTGGCTGGAAGCTTTGACTGGAGGAAGGTTGATAGAGAACTGAGGCTGGTCCGTGGGTCGGGTCGTCTGCTTGCTCAGCTCAGGCTCCTCGTCTTCCGAGAGGGAACCCAGAGAGCCGGGAGACGTGATCTGCAGTCGAAACTTTGAAACTGTAAGCCCAGAACGAGTTAGGCCGGGTTCCTTCCACAACCCACTTCACCAATCCCATGCCTTGCCCAGGCAGAGAAAGGGACGGACCAAGCAAGTGCAAAAAATACCCAATTCCTCGGATCCGAAAAGGCGAGGGGAGCTATTGAGGAACCGAACCCGGGCTTACAAACACCATGCAACCACTCCGACCTGTGTGCGCAGTATGGTCCGAGCGTTCTGGTCCTCTTCAAACCTCGCTTTGTCAAATTACAATAAAAATCCTGACCTAGTTGGTTCACTTACATATTATCTTTGTTGGTAAACCTCCATGACGGCATCAAAGTACACACCCTTTGTTCATCATTTCAAAGTTCATTTCATTATCTTACTCCAACTGTTGTCGAAAACACGGCTGGAAATTCACGTAGTGACACTTGTGGCCAACTATGTTAATAAACGATAGGATTATTTACTTGCGTATGTAGTTTGCTCAAAATTGGATTTAGATTTGCAAAATATGAGGACTATTGAATTGATTCAAATACAGTGTAAGTAAATGTTTTTTGCGTCCTTAATACGTACCAGAAGCAATTTCGTAATTATAAATATACTCTTGAATATACTACAGATAATTTGTGCTTAGGGATTGACCTCGAATCTAAAGATTGAGTGAATAATCGTATGTATATGTTCATTCACCTTACTCGTAAACCCAAAAATTCTAATATGCATAATCGTAATATGCGTTCACTAAAGTAAACTCTGTAATGTCATGTTTAGTATTCTCCAACCTTCCAACAGAGCCTCCTTTCTGCATTCCTTTATATTCCACAATCACTGTTTCCCCAAATCTCTGACAGTCAGAAACCAGAATAGAGTTTTCATTAATTATTAAGTTTGGTAATATGTATTAGAAACACCGTACCAGTCTTGTCCACTTTATTTGTACCAATGAAGTCCAAATATCATCAGAGTCACAAAATCTAGGAACAGTATCATCTAACAGTCACACGTTTCGATGTTCCATAACTTCTGTCAATTCCTACTTCTACTATTAATAGAGTATTGAAAATGGAATGCAAGTACAGTACCTACTTGTACTTTATGAATCTCGTGAATAGATGAATGAATGGAATTTGTATTGCGCATTTTCTCATTCACTATTTCACTATACACGAAAAGTGAAGCAAACTGCTTTATCTTCTAGAAATAAGAGTTTCCAGTACTCGTATAAGTCGTATGCACTTTTTTTGTTCAGGATCTCGCAAAAAAATATACCTACTAAATAAAAAGTTTCTAACGCTAATGAAATCGGAAGACCGATCTGCGCAGTATGTATGTGTTTAATATTAAAAGCACCACGAAATACGGTAAGTTAAAGCATATCTCTAACGGAAGCAGATGTCCGCAAAATATTTCATTTTAACTTCGGATCTGTTACTAAACGCAAAATTAAGGGGTACCAATAATAAAAAGCTTTACATTAGTAGTCATAGCGTAGTTTGTACTAGCTTAGCATGGACAAGGAAATGGTTGTGAAGTGCTGAAAGTGAACGAATTCAACCTACAACTTATTTAAATATAATTCATACCTGCGCCGCGAAATTCGTTCAGTTGCGCTAATGAGGGTCCAGCTCCTAAAGCTTCCAGTGCAGATATTCCTGTTTGCTCGTATATTCCTTCATTAATAATCGATGGGAGCTTGCTAAATCAATTATAAATATACCAATTCGAGAGTAAGATCGAAATGAAACGACTTTCAGGTAAGAGTTTATAACTTCAGCGGAATTAGTATATCATTTTCAAATACGTTTCGAGTTTTACGTTTTGAAATGTGAAACGTATTAGTATATAGCGAAAATATTAATGCAACATCCAAACAAATAGTGGCACAGTTTCTAAACAGATACTTGCAGCTTCTACGAGACAACTTGTCACATTTAATGTTAGGTTAGGTTAGCTTATAGCCCCCGCAAGGTCAGGTTGGGGAATGTGGCAAGTTGATCCTCATTAGACATGTACACTGATCGGCGCGTGTACACAAACAGAAGCTGCAAGTATCTGTTTGGAAGCTGCAACTATTTGTTTGGAAGCGATTTGTACCAATTTAGCGGTTGCGTTAAATACCACTCTAGTATATATACATTTGTATTAGACAGGACTAATCTGTCCGTTATCCATCGGAGAATGGGAAGTCAGCCCAGAAATTCGTAAAATCAAGTGATCAATCGTGAACTTCTCGTCTTCATTTTTTACAAAATTTTATTCTTCGTGTTATTTTCTCTGAGGACCATTGAATCAGGTCGATGTACAATTTAATGCATAATTGTAGAAGTGCTTGTTCAATACATATAACGAAGGTGTATGTCTTTATTCAGGCTACCCATTTGGATACTGCAGTTGAGAAACTAAAATATTTTTCACAAAAGACCAATTAATCGCGGTTCTTTCTAATTGATTGTATTTGAGAAGCAGAATCGGAAGAGAGTACCTATTCCATTCTTTAGCTGACGCACCTCTTCCTGGAGCCTGTCTCGAAAAATGAATGTAGCAGTACGCCCTCCATCATCACTTGGCTATAACTCATTTGAGTTGATTAATTACTTGAACCACTCCACTCTCCAGCCCTGTCGACTGTTTCTCTGGTCCTGAATCCGTGATTGAATTTCTTGCTCATTTATGTGCCTTGTTCCATGCGGCGTATCTATTGAAAGAAGCCTCTGTATTTCCTTCCACTCGAACCTGGAATCCACATAAAGGATATTAAACCCCAACTCAAGCTCCCACCCGACAAGGTTCTCCTATTCTCGCCAACTACTCTACATCAGTAGCTTAACTTAATTTAAGTAATATTAAATTTTATTTAGAAAACCATGAACCTCAGACCTCCCAGTATTACCAAAAATCATTTCCAAAATCACAGAATACTAGACCTTGCATGAGAATCTCCCATTTCCTGAATATGGAAATCCCTCTATTGACTTTCTATTTCAATTCAATCATAGTGATGCCGGGTGCTGCAGCTGCCAGTACGATGGACAATCAATCAGTCATGCATGCATGTCCGTCCAGAGAGGCCAAAGAGGGTGAGGTCAGTGTTCTCTGCAATTCAATCAACCTTGGTTTATTGTCATACATCATCCTGGAATACCCGTCTTCTTCAGCTATACATGACGTGCCATGCCATGTTGAGAAAGTTCTCTATCTTCGAGATGTAGATTGTTAGCCTCTTCTGCTACTCTAATAATATTTCCGATCTTGTATGTCCATGGCCAGTTTGGAGGGGATTGAGCAACGACTTCTATAGATTCAATCAATACTCTGAGTTCATTTCTTACTGCTTCCTTCACACTCTACTCACTGCTGTCTTTCTACAGCTGTCTGAATTATTACAACAAAAAATGAAATAAATATTTCGACACTTCAAGGCAGGTCTTTTTTGTGAAAATGATGTTGGCTTGGGTCTATTTTTGATTTTCAAAATATTCTTCCTCGCACGCCACGGTCTATAGTTCAGTAGGTAGTATCATTTATCTTCGAGGAATGTGAGTGATTCAAATAAGATTTACTGCAAAAATGAAATCTTTGTTGCAAATTTAACTTTTTGTTGAATACCGTATCTTGAAAATTTTTGTTATTCCAAAATCAACTAAACCAAACATCTTCTTCAGAGTAAATAAAATATGTTGAATAGGATTCAATGGACTTTTTCATCATTGATTTCCACGAGACTTCAAGAAGTTGATTACCCTCTGTAGATACAGGAAGCTCATGGTTAACTCTTTCTCTTCGTTACCTTGCCGTATTTTCCAAATATTGTAATAAAATAGTGAACCTGTTTTCAGAGCGGCGAAACCCCACGTCAATTATCCATCACATCTTTGTAACTCAAATTGTTATTTATGTGGAAGTTTAAATAAATCAATTTCAGATTCTTTAAAAAAAACAAGGTAATGTATGACAAGGTGCATTATGCTACCAGTGTATATACCTACCTATGTATACATAGGAATAGATGAGTTACATGAACGAAATATAAGTACAATGTATGTATTTATAACCACATCACTTGTTTCGTTTTCTTTAGACTTTCTGACGTTCATTGATTTCAACGATGAACTAACATTATACATTGAAATGGTTATCTCATATTTCTAACTCGTAGATATCAATCAAGCTACAATATGTTCGATTCGCCTACTGCACCCTGGAACAGGGCGAAGTTAGGCAGAAGATATAATCAGATAACAAACCAATAGTGTGTGCGAATTAAACTGAACAAATATTCCTAATTCCACAAATCGGACTGGTCACTGATTTTCCATCATGGTAAGGGGTAATCACATCATATACTCTCTGTTTTTTAATCAGGTAGACGCTCACGTGATTCACTCAACTCTCGCGCCAGGAGAAATCAGGTCCGTCATACAGGGAACTTAGGCGGCAAATGCTCCGTGCAGTGGAGGGAAATGGATTTACATTTACCTGACCGAGACTTTCGGACCTGATTTCTCCTGTGTAATAACCCCCTTTACCCTGTGTACTAATGTTACTAACAACTGAATAAATATTGATCGGAGAATTGATTAGCCAA
>JAQFYT010000570.1:0-23444 GCA_034694925.1 Ceratophysella denticulata
GAATTCCATTTCTCAATGCAAAAGTCTTCATTTCTAACGCACATTCTATTTTCTCAATGTACGTTTATATTATTCCCGTTTTAATCCAACTCAAATCCTAAATTATTGGTTTTCCATTTCACTTTGAATTTGAAATCGACATATATTAATCCATTAGTGTGTTCAGCTCAGTTCAGTGGACTCGGTTGGAATTTGGAAGCCATTAACAAATTGAGTACAGAGAAATGAAAAGGGATATTTTTATTTACCGTTTGCATACAATTACTATCACTTTTACTTGCACTTTCGTCCATGGCCCATAATATGATTTATTTTAGGAATTGAGTTCATCCAGCGAAAAGGTTCAATTGAGCAAACCAGTAGTACCCCATAGGTCATCCTAATGTGAATAGAATGAACTATACCTAGACTATGGCACATACCCTTACATTTAGCTATTATTATGGAGCTCCTGCTGATCGATCCCGTTAGGTTCATATCTTACTCATACTCGTACTACAAATTCTTACACAATTAAATTCACCAATACACCGCACAATCCATCAGATGCTGGCAACTGAACTAAATCGGAAAATTAACTTATTTACAATTTTCAATTTGTAGGAATTTTATAAAAGTAATATAGTTTTTAGGTAACGTTCGTAGTGTATGGGAATTTTTGATGCATTGAAAAAAAAAGATACTAAGGTATAGGAAATGAACTTTTCAGCTGAGAAACGGAATTTTGCACTTGACCGCGATGCCAGCCTAACCTAACTAACTTAATTATGAAAATATTTTAACTTATTGTTAGTTTAACATTAGAAGCAGTACCACCTCCTAATAATGACTTTGGAATTTCACTTAGAAGTCTTCCGAAGTACTAACCACTTGGACTATAAACGGTATCTGTTTATTAAAGCAGCCGATTGATTTGATTTAATTTGACCTATCTTTTTAACAACATTGGTATTAGTCCAATTATTAGGTAGCATAGCAAAACAATGTTATTAAACGCCATAAAAGCATAATTACACGCATTACGTTTGTACAAATTGTATCTTCAATGCTGGTAGAAATGATTTGGCTGTGCATCATTTTTATGCTGCCTTTTCTCCCTCGCATCTGAGACAAGTTTTGAATATTCGTTAGTTAGTAATCGTAGGTATGTATGCCGAGTCGATACCGATAAAAGTGGTCACTGTAACATGAGTGGAATTATACTGGGATGTGAGGACAGGTTAACTGTTAAATAGTACAAGATGGTTAACAGTTGGTGCCAAGAGGCACCAATAGGCAATATCCTGAAAAGGCTTCGAAACGGGTATTGATTGACATATTGAATGCACCTGGCTTACTTTTTCGAATTGTACTAAATCAAATATTTCATGAAATTATTAAATGGCAATTAAATTCCTCTTTTTTTAGTACGACTTAACTTAATGTATCTACAATTCTCTTGACCGCTCAAGGTTCTGATGAGGTTTACAGGCACTATTTTATATTTATAGTGCATTTTCTTGCATCATTCGGTTGGTTAAATCATATGCGGGTTGAATTAAGTTTAATAAGACTGCGTTTGTGTTGTGCTATGTCACGGTTGTGCACTATGCTACGGTTCTGAGGGCCACGCTTCTGAGCCGAACACTCCGAATATTATATTACCAACTTGCTCACATAAATTTTGAGGCATCCAATAAGCCACTATGAACTAGGAATATATTTCGGCCATGTAAATTAAACCAAAATTCTATGGTTGAATCCGAAAATTAATGGAATTCCGATTGATTGTGCAGGATTCCATTTATCGGGCACAGTGACCAGCAGGAGCAGTTCGGATAGCACCGTGGATCCTGTTCTCGACCCTACAGCGGCCAGGACTGAAACCAAGCACAGAGTTTCATTAACTTTTGACAGGTATATATATTGTGATATATCACATCTCATCTATTGTTATGTTAAATGCATACTTATTGAATTTTCAACAGGCGTAAAATCACCTCAACGACCTGTACATGTCCCTCACGAGATATCTTCTGGTGTGAACACGTCGTTGCACTTTGCCTGTATAGAATAAGGAATCCTGAGACTGTTATTCGAGTTCCTATTTCAGGTGAGACATCATAGGCGTGTTCATTTCATGGATAAATGAGTCACTACATGATTCAGTTGGATTGAATTAATTGATTGTACCTATATGCCTCTGAAATACTGATGCATGATCTTCAATTTTCAATATTTTCAGAAACTCTTCTCCATTTATCACGAGATCAGCTCCAGAAACTTCTCCAATACTTGATATCAGAGCACACTGAAGTACTCGCAACTGCCCAAGCTCTCGCTGACGACATTCTGCTTCCAAATTCAGATATTAATCATATCGGAGGTATGCGAAGCCTAGTCATTCAATATTCCGTAGATTTTTAATTCGATTCAAATTCCTAATGTTTGAAATTGAATCGACATACCTAGGTGCCCCTGACCCGACTGCTGGAGGCTCAACCACAGACAATCCAAGATGGTCACTCGACGAGGAACGAGTTGGGGATCAGGTGAAAGTTTATCTCAATCAGAGCCATTACAGCGGCAGCGGAGGCCTCAAACTCGTTGCCGGACTCTTTGGAAAGGTAAGCGTTCGAAACGAATTGACTTACAGCCTTCATTGAGCTACGGTCAGCTTAATTTCGGATATTACGACTCCAGGTTCGGGAAATGCTCCTACATTCTGATATAAATGGACCAATACTGCTTAAGATAATCACGGACCAGTTTTTGAACAACCCAAGAGTGAGTAGTTCGAGCAAGGCAGCTCCAGGAACTGTGGCAGCAATAACGGACAAATTCAGACCGCTTTGGGAAGAAATCGGTAAGTTTCCTCGGGGATATAGATGAGTACTATTCAGTTTTCAGTTCATTGATGTAATGTAAAACTAAATATTTTTATCTCTAATTCGAATTCAGGAACCCTATGGGCAATTATCACACTGAGTCCGAGCATTACACCCGGTCACAGAGGAAATCTGTCGAGTCTGCTTCATAAATACTCAGGCCACCCACTCGCTCCGCCTGAGGACCCTGACAGTGACCTCTTCCACCCGTCAAGCAGCAGTCATCGCCATCCCAAGCGTCACAGGCGATCTCAACCACGCACAATTTTCCACAGAGCTCTCGAGCACCTCTCACTCCCTTGCCGCCCAATCGAGCCGCAAGAAACAATTCACTTCCCACAAGACTGTTGCAAGCTCGAGTCCCTGCGATGCCACGGAGTGGAGTGCACGGACTACGCCCTCGCTCTCCTCAAGCATCTCCGCCAAATCCAGTTCAACGACACTCAGCCCTGGCTCGGTAACCTCATTGACCCCATCACAATTCTCTTCGAAACCCTCCTCACCATTCACTCCAACTCGGCCTATGAAGTGGCTCTGATAGGGCTCGGTCAAACACGGAAACTATTCCCCGGTCACCATTTACAGGACAAACTGATCAAGACGGAGGATAAGCTCATGAAGCAGCTCCTCGAGTTTCCGCCCTCCATCGAGCTCACGACCCTTCTCATCAACCAGAGTCGACTATTTCTCAACTACGGTCTACTTCCGCTCCCGAACACGGTTCCGCTCCATAACTTCACTCAGTTTCTGTTCAACAACTTGATTCTGACGGAGCAGGGTCTGGCCTATGACATCGCCCTCAAGTCCCTGTCTCTGCCCTTGCCCGAGTCCTCACCAGCCCATTCCATTCAGCATTATGAGCTCTGCCAAATCGGCTTGGCCTCCACTCTCCTCAGCCAATCCAAGTCCTCCCCTCATTTGCTTTCCAAGATTCTCAATACAATTTTGTCCACCATCAAGTCCCCTTCTCTGCTCTACAAACTTTCTCAGGACTGCTTCCGGACTGAAACTCGCTCACTCATGGAAATTAGCTTTAAGATTGCTCTTCAGATCCTTCGGCTTACCAAGGCTACGCAGCATCGACGACGGTAAGCGTGGTACTCATTCACGATATAGCCTGTATTATTGTGTACCGGATGAGTAATTGAAAATTATGCGGCCCTGTGTATACCGAGAATTTTCCTATTCGCTCATTCGGAAACCGCTCTGGCTTTCTCTTTGTGATCACTCATTCCTGAACTACTCAGACTCAGACGATACCAATTTTGCTGATTTGTTAGAACCGTTCAAACCATGTTAATTCCGCGTTATAATTTTTTAGATGGGAAGTTGTTCGCTGGATCAGCAACTGTACGACTGAACTGGGTCTGGAGAGCGTGAATTATCTGCTCCACAACTGGAGGGAGGTGTTTATTCCGACGGAGGCCGTTGGCGTGGCGAGTACTTTGGTGGGGAGCCGTGGTGGGAGTGGGCTTATAAATCATCTGGGCTACAGTGAGGGAGAGCGTCTTCGCGAGGCAGGGCGAAGGGTGGCCATTGAGTGTCTCCGAGATGACCCGCCCGGGTCATCGCTCCCATCTCTCAATCTATGCGAGAGTGACTCACTCGCCTTTGAAACCTGCTACACCATTATCCTCTCATCTGCAGTCCACTTGTCTTCAGCCCAGCTCTTCACTGTGGGCCGGTACATGGAACATCGGGGATTTGCAAGCCGAGCTTTTAAGCTCGCTCTGCTCGGCGTGGAGGGCATTTCCATCTCTTTCAATCAGGTACACCAATACCTAATAGTGTATTCATAAATATAGTACTTTTTATTGCCCAAAATTTCGTTTTGGAATTAAGAATTTATTGAATTGAGTACCTAGCATCAACAAGTTTATTAATTTACTTAATTATGTGTCATTTCGGCATATTGTTAGAGATTACATGCTTACCCAACGATTTTTGGCCAGGTGACACTCTGGCCCTGCTACGCCTCTGGTTACATGTCCTTTCGCCTTGTTTTTTTCGCCCCCGGGCTTTTCTCCTCCCGGTGTTTTCGCTTAGGTTTTTCACCTTGGAAAATCCTTGCCTTTGGTAAGAGTTAGCCTATGTTAGATTGACAAAAATCCTAATACAGTAATTATAATACGAGGTTTGTTGACTCCAGCATTATAGCTAATGTTAACGTGTTAAATAACATCATCGCGCGTCGAAAACCCTAACCTAACCTAACTTAGAACAATGTAGCCATTAAACGGTGAAAAGACCCGAGGCAAAAAGACCGACGTGAAAAAACGAGGTGAAAAGACCGGAGGCGAAAAGGATAAGGCGAAACGACCGGATACGGTAACACCTGATATAGGACATTCTTTTTGAGCGTTTTCTTTATTCCGGTAATCAATCACGCCTGGAGTACACATTAGCTCTTACATACATACCTATTAACATTACATAAAACTCATTCTCCAGTTATTTTCCGATTTAAATGTTCAAGTGACTGCCCAAATGTTCCCAAGAAAGCTTACTTTTATCTTATCATGGTGTTCTGAATTAATCTTAAGGAAATACAATTAGTAGCGAAACGCATATAAAGAGAAGTCTTGACCAATGATGTACGGAAATATTTAAGCATCTATCACGGAGAATTAATTATTCGATTACCTAATGTGACATTTGTCATTAACATAATGTAATTCTTAATCGTTCCAGGATACGCACCCCGCAACATCAGACATTCACTGGTCGGCCGCCCTTGCTCATTCCCTGGGTCAAAATCAGTTGTCAACCCTTATTCCGCTCCTCGTGAAGAACGTTCAGTGTTCCACCATTTTATCGGAAATCCTTCGACGCTGCATTGACAAGAATAAGCGAACCCAAGAAATGGATCTCCTTCTCGACGCCACACTCTCGTCCTATGTGAGCACCATTCACTCCAAACTGAGTCGGATTAGTCCGAGACACTACGGGGACTTCATTGAGTGCCTGGTCAAGGCCAAGGAGAGCTTCATGCTCGATGAGCGGAGCGGAGCAGCCAAATGGGCTAAGGTCATTGAGGGCATCAAGCTGGGTTACAAGGGAAAGAAGAAGCTCATTTGCTTAGTAGGCGGAAGATTCGGTTAAAAAAATACAACGTTTCAAGTGAAAGTCTCCGGTTTCTCATACAGAGCAGTTTAGTTGGGGTTTCTGTGGTTCTTCCAGAACAATGAAATAATATTAATTAATAATACATAGAGTAAAGTAATGCCTTCTGGAACGATCTATGCAAATTAAGTAAAAGTGGTCCTTTGTTCACCCAAGAGATCACTGTGAGGAATAATAATTATTTATTATGATGTGTTCATTCATTGTGATTCCATTGTGTGTTGTGAATTTTTTACATATTCCTGTCTCTTCAGTTGTTTTTGTTATGGTTTCAATATGACTGCGACTGTACAAATGACACGTTTACGCAATAGGAGGAGTGCCGTAGTGTAGTTGACTTTTAGGCTTAAGGTTTTTGATACTATTTATGTAATTCTCAAGGGAAATGTAGTGCGTATATTTTCGAATGTTAGATTCGTAGAACGTAGACATAGCCTTATTCCCACAATCCGTGTTTTGTATACCAATGAATTCAGTAAATATTTTGTGATGTATGATGTAATAAATCAAAGCAAGTTACTTTCCAAACAACATCTGGTCCGTTTTACTATGCTGCTTTGATACTTACAGCCTTGAAGCATCAATCCACTAAGCCCTACTTTCACCCAACGAATTAAATCCAGTCCAGTGAAAGTCAATCCGGTCGCATTAAAAAAAAACTCTCATCTGATCCTGTCCTGGTTTCATTACCAATTTCATTAATTTGATTAACTTTCATTAAGCTCCATGATTCTTAATCAAATCATGGTCATCGATGCGCTGAGATTGCGATTAGCCTGAGTTGCTGACACGCAAATTATGTCAGTAACACAAGTTCGAGCTTTACCCAATACAAATCGCCATTATAAAATGCAAATTGTCTTTAGCTTCCAGTTCAATTCAAATTGACCTGGATATCTGGGCAAGGTCAAGCTGGAAAGTATTATCAAATTCGTCAGGTTCTACGCGCCAAGTATGATTACAATATATTAGCCGTTTTCGAAATTCACGAATTATGGGGTTGGGGTAGTCAGTGGAGGAGGTTACAACGGACTTTCACCACTTTCTCCTAGTCTCGATTTAGGCCCTAATGAGTTTATTTTGTCAAAAAGTAAAAAGTATGGTTGGAAAGTTGCATTTTGTTTTGATGGTCGAGATTTTAGGGAGTAGTGAGACAACAGAACAAACGCTTACATCTTCCCGCGTACGGAATCACTGGACTACTCTGATCAAAGCTCGCATTATCAACTTGAGCAATTAACTCTCAGATATCATATAGGTACTTTCTGCTCAGATATGCCGCACGATACGATTGTTTACGATTTAGTTTCGCTTCTTTCAGCGTTGCAGAACCACAACCTCATACAGATTCGAATGGATTTTGCATCGGTGACTTCCCTAGTATTAGAATTTGTGAGCTCAGCCCTATCCGTGTTTACTAATGCTTTAAACAAGCCAGAAATTATACACTTGGGGTTTGGATCAATATCCTGGTAATTCTGAAGCGCCTTTCGACAGGGAGCAATATCATATCCGGACATGTCTAGGGACACTTATGGATGAAAAATTAATTCGGAGAACAACACTCTATTGACTCTGCGAATTAAAGTAAGTACATCCGTTCATAAGTTATAGTATAAGGATAATTTCACTGCTGCTCCTGGCCCTGAGTATACAGAGTAATACTGTACTCTGTATTACGCCGGCAGTAGCGGTGAATGAAAAATTGAAGTGCAAATATTAGTTATGCTTGATTTTGATTATGCCCGTATAATATAATAGGTATACACATAAAAGCAGGATAAGAATTATTATAGTACACAATGCTCGCTGTGGTTGCGCTGCTACTGATACAAACAAATATTACTACCAAATTGTACCTCGCTAATTACTAAATTCGTTTAAACTTAAACTTTCACTTTGGTACTTTATGTTGCTTTGAGTGAATCATCCGTCAACGTGAAGGTTGTATAAATACCAAGTGTAGGTGGTAGGTGTAACTTGAATTAGCTGCTAATTGATATTTTAGCGTAGGTTTCGATTCCAGTATCAGGTAGCTCATGCGACTTTTTTCAGAATTAGAGAAAATCTACAGCAAAGGTCCACAAGTTTTACAGTCGTAATGACAAAAATATCATAGAAGTTAGACTTTCTGCTTTAGAAATTACATAGAACTACGTCTGTTTCACAGACAGACTTCAAAGAACAAAATAGAGTTCCCGAAGTCCCAACAAGATACACGAAACATTACAATGCAGATCACCCGCAGTGTACTTTTCCGGTTTCAAAGTGACCAGCGACATTTCTCAATTCCGCACGTGGACCACCCACGTAATTCCCACTGATGGATAGAACCAGGCGTGTTAAGGTTTCCTAGAAAACGACACATAGACATAATATCAGTAATGTCCATAAAGGAATAATGGATGACGAGATGCACTGACTGGATAGTGAACTTTGTACGGAATTATTGGTTGAATGACGGGTCGACATGATTCTGCGTGGGAGGCTTCTCAGATCTGGATGTCAATGTCATGATAATACGAAACTTTCTCTTGTAAAAGCTTCAGAAATGACAACTTTCACCCGCAAAAGAGTCGTGGAATAGAACTAGGACATAGGAATACAAAGAACCAAGTTTTGGGCGTTACACGAATCTCAGAGGTCGACACGGCAGGCAGAGGATAAGGGACGTTTAAGCTCCGACTAAACGTTACATTGAGTACAAGTAAGAGTTTCTTTTGTTCCAGTCTGTATTTGTCACATAAATCAACGAATAAAGTAAAATAAAAACGATAGTTAACTATAGAAAATATGTACCTGCTCTATAAACTATTGCTGCTATGCTGAGAAAGTTCAATGACAGAACACTTTAAGTCGATTTCCAGTGAATTTAACAAAACGTAAAGTAAGTATGAGAATAACCTGACATGTTTTCTAAGAACTTTGAATAATTCTATTCTAAGTAATTGCAGCAGCTTCGTCGGCGTAGTCTTTTGTTTTGAATGTATCTGCAAACTAAATTCCCCCAGGAGCACCAATTAGGATCCATATATTCCTCGTGAAGGTCGCTTCCTTCCGTACCAGTCGTTTGGGATCGTCCAGAGCGACACAGAGTTCCCGAACCACCTAAATAATTAGATTTGAGAATTCTCAACTTAATCCGAGTTGCAAGCTGAAACTGTGTCACTGGGATAAAGCAAGCAGTCATGTGTAATTTAATCTCACCGTCTCCTTCATGGGTTGAGTAACAATGGTGGGAAACTTGGCACAGCGTTGTAGGCACTGAAGAGCGAGTATCCTGACACCCTGTTAACGAAAATACAGTACGCGTTTAGACTGTAAACGACACCAAACCAAAGGCCAATTAGTTGCCTTTGCAAGTACGGTTTTCTATCTCAACACAACAAGCAGCGCGGAAGCGGAATAATTATGTGGATAGTCTCTGTCAATTAGTTGGAAAGTTCAAAGTCTTGTCAATCGTGTAATACGATCATTCGTTTACGCATCACGCCTGCAAGCACCTTTTAAACATCAAGGGACGCCACATTTAGGTTCCTGTGGTAAAAAATATAGGTATTCTATGATGAGCAAAATGTCGTCCTGTCAGACTTGTGGAATTCAGAATTAGATAAATCCAGGGTAATTCCACTGTTTGTTGTTTGCCCTCGCCGTTCTATAGGGTAGTGTCACTTGGACACTACCCTATAGAACGGGGAGGGCAAACAACAAACAAACAGTGGAATTACCCTGGATAAATCGAAGCAGCAGTAGAGCAAAAGTCCAGACAGGTAAAAAAGGCTATATTATCTAAAGTACTAGAATGGTGATTTCAGAATAATCCTACGATGAAATGGACTCTTTTTGTGAAATTAAAATAATTATTCGTATTGAAAAAAGCTTTATGAAGTTTCAGGACATTGATGAGATTAGGCCTGACCTAAGGTCAATTTCAATTACATGGGAACTTGGTACACAATACACAACCTACGTCAGAGGAAAACAATGAATCACTCCTGAAGCCTAATACACTAATATTCAGCTGAAAGACTTGAATAGAATTCTGGAACTGTTTTAGCGTGCGATCCCGAGGTCGCACACTTTTTCTTAACTCTTCCTGATATATTATCAAGTTATGTTAGAAAAAGCCATCCCGGGATTAAAGGCTACGTCGCAGTACTTTAATTCGGAATGACGGAAGAAGCCTCTCTTTACCATTTGTTGCTTGAACTGAGTGAGACGGAGGAGACGCGGAGTCATATCCAAAAAGTAGTCCACGAGTGGCGACTTTGAACTTTCACTATCACTCTTTGAAGCTATATTTTTGGGAGTCAAAAGTTCCTTGAGAGCATTCAGAGTTGATAAGAGAATTGGAGCCTGAGCCTCACTCTCCGCGGCCTCCGAGTCAATGTCAAAACAGAGGCTGGCAACGAGCAGCGGAAGGACCTAAAAGTAATACAAAAAATTGGAAAAAAATAATACTTGGTAGTCCCTTGTCCTAATAACTATAACCAGGTGTGCTTCTCATATATTTAACGCATGATATCATTTCAAAAGCAAGAAAAAAAAAATGGTAAATGAAATTGGGTCAGAGTTTGAAATTAACAACTTGAGCAGAAACAGAGCTACAAATTGAATACTAATAAATTACTATTCCACCGGACCAATTCAAGGATTCAGACATTTAAATATTAATATTCGGCCCACGCCGAATCAATCTCGTTTGGAAAACACACTTTACGCTGGGAAACGGTTCATCGTAATACATATAAAATATTTGCCAGTCTGCGGAATATAATTATTGAAGTTGATTTCCTGAAACATCAAATATTGGATCGGGTTTGTTTTTACTCAACATCTGAGTCGAATATTCACTTCTTGATGTATGTAGGACTCCACTACTGATTGAATTGAAGCAAACAGACAAACAAGTAGTTTGTGCCAAACTACAAAGTATATTTACATTTACTCACATTATCCAGTTCCATTTCGAGCACAACATGCGGCACGTGTTTCAATTGAGCAGTCAGGGCTCGAATGTAATTAGCTTTCACTTTCCCGTTCTGAGGTCCTTCCCTGGAGTAGGACTTGTAGGCGGCTACCAGTTTGGGAATTGAGATTTGGAAGATTCTCTGTTTGTACAAAAACCTGGCAGGAAACAAGAAAGTCTAAATATAAAACAATACAATCATTCATAACTTGTCAAGGGATTTGTAATGAAATTAGGTAACTTCTACTTTCTCTATTGGACGAGAAAGTCAAGGCTATGTGTCAAAGAATCCAGCCAGAAAGGAACCAAAGGAATCAGGAGCGCAATTTAATTATAAGTTATAGCATAAATATTTCAACTGGAAACGTAATATTGAACGTACCCGTAACGACAGAAGGACTTGGCATTGAGCGAATAAGAGCAGTCCGCCAAGACACTCGAGAAGCCCTCGGCAGCGACCAGGTTTCCATAATTCGGATTCCCGAGTAAAATGATCATCTAGGAATATATTGAAATTCGGATGAATTCACATGAAATACGAACTTATAAATATTCATAATAATGCCAACGCCAACTCGATACATTTGTCGTATCATTTCATGGTAAACGAACAAAAACATTGAACTCAACATCAACACACTACCAAAAGATTTTAATAAGTATACCAAAGTCCTACTTCAAATTCCGAGTCCAAGCTTGCACCGGAAGGTTCCTTTCCTACCCGGCGGTGATAACATATACTTCATGGCTTAACAAGCTAACGGATCGAAACCAAGCGCGTAAAATAATAATCATCATCTCCTGACGGCCTAAGCTTGAGGTATAAAACTCTCCTAGAAAAATTCCAGGAAACGTTCCTCGATTTCAACGCAAACTTCTCTATTACCTACAATTAAATATTTCTCTCCGTAGTAGTTGGATAAGTACGCCATAGAAAAATACAATTAGCTTTGATTTATAAACGTGTAAGTTCTTTGAGCCGTAAAGCCGTATCTGATGTAGAGCAGGTCAAAAAGAGGCTTTAGGAGTTCCAAACTAACCTTGTCAATCCATTTATGAAGGTCTGGAAATCCTCTTAAAGCCAATGCTTTCACGACCCATATAAAGAAAGTAATCAGACGACGCTCTCTTCCTGACGATTCATGGGCTTCCGAGTTTGTTCTCATTAGCTCATCTATTTGGCCCTGTTCATCAGCCTCCATGTCCATCGACAACTCTTCTGAAGACTCTAATCTTGTATTAGTAGGCTCTTCAACTGAGACTCGACCCACTGCTAATGCAGGGCACAAATCCAATCTCTCAATGAGGAGCCTTTCCACGGTTTCCAGTAAAATCCCAAACTCAGGCTCTGTATTATTTAAGGCAGAAAGAACATCAGATTAATTTGGGAGATCAAGAACCGCAGCTCATTTCATTACTCAGGCCTGCCTCCAGCAGATTCTGGGCGTATTTGCTATTGCAGCCTTCAACACAAGGAACACAGTGCACACGGGTAGTTCATTATTGCACAGATCCATGCATGTCATGTCAAGCAAAAACAATTTAGGGTTTAAAGCAATAATGAGACGCAGAATAAATATCCGCATGATACCCCGCGATGCATACTTCTGAGTTTCTTAAATAAATCGATAGCACCACAACTTTCTCCAACTTTCGCCACCACAATCTTGGCCTACGCCCGATTTTACTATAAGATAATTATCTATAAAAAAAGTTTCCAATTAGCCTTCATGGCCGTTGGACCTCGTTTTCGGCTTTCCATATGTTTTCTACATAAGCCTATTACCAAAAAAAGTTTATAATTCATTTTGAGAAACTCATGACAGAGCACCCGGAAAGGCACTCATATTGAACTACAGAATTGAACGAGCAAAAACCTTTGATGAACTTAAGTTTGCGAAAGTCTTAGCGACTGGAAAACAAATGGGTTCATCTTTTCGTCGCAACATTAACAAACTTACAAGGAGAAGAGGTTTCCACGTGTCAGGTGTTTGGGGACTTCGCACAATACGAACGATTAATCAAAGCTAAAATTAATTTTTAACTCGTACAAAGTGTCCCTTGTTTCACGTTTCCAATCTTTGTCAATATTTGAAAGTACTTTTTTCGTAACTACGTCGAAATAGACTAAAAATAGGACACTTTGTACGGTATGGCAACTATTAAGAGCGGAACAGTTCACGACAATTCAGTTCAGAGAATCAAAGTATTAGCGACCATTCATGTACGATTAATAACGTCATGTATGTAAGCTACTATCTATAGTACAAACATATATCATATCTTAGCTAAACATGTTTACTCTGTTGCTATTATGCCGATATCTATCTATTCTTTAAGTATTTTAGTTTGATTTTTGACAGTTAACTTTGAGGTTCTTAATTATGATATTATCTTCAGTGTTGAATTGAAAAGACGTTTATTTTCAAATTCCATCGGCTATGTCTCTAATGAATTCACCCTTGGAAATGTCGCGCTACGAACTAGTATGAATAGTCGTACTACTACTATGAACTATGAATACTGTAGGTAGTCGTAGATTCTTGATTTACCGTTGGCCTTGTTGAGAAGTACGGCGTAGAGCCGTATATTGGCCAACAAGTCCAGAGCCATGGGATGTGTTGTCTCTGCTCCAATTTCAGGACGATTCCCGTCCCCAGCCTCCAACTCATTTTCGTGAATTAGCGGAGAAAGTACTTTCTCTAATAAAAGAGTCATTAGCTCATTCTTCTTCACAATTGTTATCGAAGGGCGAACAGATCCCAAAAGAGCTTCTCCTAGCAAACCCTGCAAAAGTAGAGGGTACTGATATAGCGTGCGATCCCAACAACACCAACATTTATCCCCAACCGTTCCTTGATTACTTTGCTAAAATGTTTGGATTATGTTAGGAAACAGTAGGCCAGCCCAGGACCACACGTTATTTCAGTACATAGTGTAGATACATATTGTAGGTACAATATATGGTAGGTATTACAAGGCGTGGCACCTGATCAACTAAACAAGTAGTGCCAGTTTCTAGGCATGCAGGGACTACAGAGTACAGCTACCGAAATTTTGCCATCATGTTTGTCCCGCCCCGCATGAACAAATGCCTCTGAAATCTCCCTTTAGACTAGAGGGTATAAAACCCGGATGTAATTATAGTGTAATTATACTCAACTTACGGGAGTAACATTAACTTCCACGAGCCCAGAAAGATCCAAGGACTTCACACGCTCGTTCCAGAAGGTGTCAACCAGTTCCTGTTGTCGTTGCTCATTTGCAACACGGATCAGATTCCGTACAATTGTGGCGGAGAGTTGGTAGGCCCCAGAGTTTTTCTTACTCCGGGCATCGAGCCCTACTCGAATGAAGTCATGTAAGTGGAAGGAGAGGAAATTGGCCAATTCTTCAATTTCATGCCTGACCGTATTAGTGGCCTCGTGGAAGTCAGGAGTGTTCCTATTACAACCCTTCTCCACAATGGAGGAGAGGCACTGGAGAACTCCATCGTAGTTTTTATTAATTTCCTTACAGGAAATTAACAGTTTGACTAGCCGCGGAATTACGACTGTGCCCACTTTCATGTACGGAGAGCAGGCCGCTAAACAGGAGTAGATATCACTCTTGGCCTCTTCCAGGTCTTCAGCGGCGTCATCCCCACTCCCGTCTCCGGTTTCTTCACAGAGCCTCAGAAGTTGAGGCACGGAAGTTCTCACAAACTCATCACTGTAATTCTTTGCCAGCTCCTCCATAGTTGAAATTACCAAGGATCTATAAAAAAAAATATAATTGGGACTTGAAACATCAATAGGCTAATGTGCAGCAGAAGTTCTATCATTTGCTGGGCTTGAAACGAATCAAATCAGCAGAGAACAGAGAAACGGAAATTGATATCAGATCATGTCAAGGTCCAGTGCAAGGGAAGTGCATCTCGAGTAGATTGCAATTCGATGGCGCTGATAACATGTAGGACATTATGACCGGGTTATTTACCGGATGGTAATGCTCTTTGATTCTCAAAATTCTCCGAAGTTTATCAAGATTTTAAAGGGTATCATCAACAGCGTTCCCTCCAGTAATATTTGCTCATGTTTATATGAGCCTTTCTGTACGGCTTCCGATAACCCAGGTATCAACTACATCATTATGCAAAGTTAATTTTATTATGGATTCAGAACTTTGAAGCCATTACAGTCAATTCTAAGTCTTCCTTTCTAAATCCTTCAATAATTTATTCAGGCTTCCTCAAAAGATGATATTTATTTCTATTGTGATAATTAACAATAGTGTTTCAGAAGAAATATGCACTTAGTTTTTGCCAGTTTTAACCTATGATTCTCACATTGCTCTCGTGCATTGAACAGCGCAGGCCACCCGATCCGTTTACAGTATTCCACTTCTAAAATTATGCAAATAGTTCGCATAAAATCTCTACACGTATTTAGGAAATCCATTGTTCCGCAGTGTGCATTGAAACTATTCAACACTGAGTGTCACTAACCAGATTGATAAGTGCAGTCTCTGTACCAGAAAGCATAAACTAAATGCATCTAATTGAGTTAGAGTACTCTGTAAAGGTTGAGCGAACGTACATAGCTCAAAGTGCATTGATGCGAAAGTTAGACTTGGCATAGACTTAGCATACTTCTGATAGGTTAGGTTTGGTAATTTTCGCTATGTATTTTCGGATGAGATATGTACCGTGCGCTATGTACCTGCCAAGCAATGGTTGGTAAAAAGGGCGAGGGTTTACAATAGCGAACGATGGACGGATTTTAACGTGTATTATATTTTACTCTTCTGCTTTGCTTGCTCTACTGGTGCATTTTGGAGAAGAGAAGGGCCAAACGGAGCCCCCGGAACCTCAGCCTATCCGTGCTATGTACTTCACAGAAAGACCATCAGGAAACTCTTCAGAAGCCTCGACGAGGGAAAACTATTGTTATACCAACCTATTTATTCGAACTCAAACTCTTTCAGTTCTAGTCAAGTACAATTCCCGTGCATAGGATCAGCAATATGACTGAAGTCCGACGGACAACTGTCGAGTCGAGTCAGAGATGTATCTCTGTTGCTGTCTGTAACCGTTTGTTTTCCTACATGCATGCGGCATACTCATGTCAATAGTGTCAACCTTGCAGCTAGGATAATGTAGCAGCTTTAGTAACAATAATCACTCATTTTCTTGTGTACGGATATACCACATACCACTACTGATACTGACATACTGTCGTACATCCCAACTCTTATTAAGCTTTATCTTGACGCCTATTACTAATTGTTAGTGATTAAAAAAACTAAAAATTCCAAATTCAAAAAAAAAACTATTCAGATGATTTGGCGTTAATTTATAGTGTCACAACACAACACATGAGCTAGCTTACGAATTTCTTGTATGGGTCTCTATTTCTATCACACTCGATGGTAAGGTTAGGTTGGATTAAACTGAAGCAAAATGACATTTTAGGATATACAGGAGAAATATATCCGAACGGGACACATTTGGACAACCCTCTACATGAAAAAAAAATCCGCAACCTACCGTGACTTATACTGCTCTGTAGTTTCGCGAAAAGTAATCATTACCTGTAAGACTGGGACAATAAAATATGACTACGGAAGAAATAAGAAATAAATTTCTGCGACAATTTGCAATTAGACCAACAACCATAAACTAAAGTGCTATAAACCATGAACTAAAATGTACAACTCAAGATTGTAGACGTAAACCCTTTTAAAATTTTAAAGTGTTCCATTTGATATGAAATGGATACGAAAGGTACAATGCGAATGAGAGAATATATACATAACAGGGAGCTTACTCGATCTACATCTACTGTGTTGTCTTGTGTGATGTAATGTTACTAAATAAGCATTGTCCTTCCTCTATTCAAACCTGTCTTGCCTGTTGCCTGGCATGGACTGGACAGACACATGCAGGCAGTTTACAGAGAGATCGAGTCGGTCGTCCGTCGGACTTCAGTCATATTCCTGATCCTATGCACGGGTACTGTACTTGAACTGAGAGAGTTCGAATCAGCTATCTATATAACAATAGGTTTCCCTCGTCGACGCTTCTGAAGAGTTTCCTGAGCGCTTTTCTGTGATGTATGTTCCACGGATAGGCTTGAGGTCCGGGGCTCCAATCGGCCCTTCTTCTCACATAATAATACCAACCAGAGCAGAGAAGAGCAGCAGAAGAGTGAAAACACACATTAAAACACCTCTAGCGTGCGTTATTTTATTCCCACTTCATGCAAATCATTTCTATTGTATGCATGCTGAATTCTAAATTACTAAATATCTATTTTAGAGGCCTTGAGTTGATGTCCCTGGAACTTTGCTCTTCATTTTTAGTTTCAGCGCTCGAGTAGGTAAACAATTTTAGTACGGCGTACATGTTACATTTTAGCTCAAAATGCTAAATATTATTCTATGTACCTTACAGGTGGTGGACAGCTTTTCGACGTAACGTTATAGCCGGAGGTTATAGCTTACAGTTCATCACGACACGTCTCAGTCTCAGTGACCTTTTACCCAACCTAAACCAGGTCATATAAGCGAGCGTCTAAACAAAGCTCTCAATAAGCCTTGAATAGACCATTCGAGCCGTCGTCGTCAATATTCAGTCATATCCCATGCACGGGAACTGTACTGGAACTGAAAAGCTCGGAGCACGAGCTAAATAAATATTACACAGACATGCTAAATGCTATGATAATGAGGCCACCACTGCACCGTAGTAAAACATATTTCAACGCCCAGTAAATACTGCACGTTCGGCAACATTTCAATTCTGGATATTTTCAACACATAGGTACACACGTGTGCAACAGATTTTTGAACTCGAGCAAAATTATATTTCGGCACAACATACAATTAACTACGGATTCTGATAAATCCCGTTTGGTTAAAAAGGGTTAAATGCAGTAGATATGTGCCGTCTGGTCGGTGGAAGTGGAGCAATGATGATGGGTTATTGTCATGAAAATAAATGAGCGCCTTAGCCTTAGAAGCCTTCCCATTCTCAATAGGTATACAAGACAGTCAAGACACACGGCATATAAATGGTCATGGAGATAAACTTGATGGAGTCTTCGTCGCTCATTTCTCAGTCTCTTCTGCACGGGAACTGTGCTCGTACTGAGAGTCCGAACTCCGAACATTAGCTAAACCATGCTAAACTAACGACAATAATTCTGGTTCCCCTACCCTACGGACGAGTTTGTGAAGATTTTTCTCGAGGTCTTTCTGTGAAGTACGTAACACGGATAGACTGAGGTTCTGGGGCTACGATCGGCCCTTCTTCACTTTTCTGCAGAATGAACACCGATGAAAACCTATTCGAGTTAGATATCCTGTTTATTTCTATCCTTATTATTTCCACTTCACAGCGTTCTAAAAATCACAGTAGTACATATCATGTCTGCGTGTGAACAGAAATACTCAATCGTCGGACACGTGCGATACGGCGTTAAATATTTTTTGGAGAAAAGTTTTATAGCATGCAACTATAAAAGTGAAGGTTCGGATTCGGACACAGATTTAGATCTCGGGCAAAATTTTATTAGGTATGTATATCGGCTGATCCTCACTTATATAGTGAAAATGGCTCAAAGCCAATGCCGTACCGCGCGCACGGATCATAAAATTTAAATGCATATAAGCGGCCAATATACATGTCCATTTACGCATTAACACCGGACGAATGTTGCTTCCGCTCGACACAGAGGCTTCATCAGCTAACATTAAGCGATTTTCGGAATATGGTTTGTAATCAGGGAAAATTGGGATCTATCTATGTACATGGTATGAAATGGAGGAAAATCTATGCATAATCTGTCTGTACTGTTTGAAATCCGGGGTACTTATCTGTGTCGGTTGGGGAAATATGTGCGTCGCTGTGTGGAAAATTGAAAGTCCAAGCTATATCGTGTGCAACACTAATAATTTCATTGTCGAGACTAAAAACGTCGACCACCGTGGATATGATACCCGAAGCCAATGAAATAGAGATTAAGAATTCAAACCTGATTTCTCTCGACGTATCTTCCTTAGTCAAGAGGGCGAGGAGATGAGCTTGGAGCACATTCCGGCTCGGTTCATCCACATTGCAACTTTCTTCGAGTCTACCCTCTGAATCATTCTCAATTTCGGTTCCCGGCTGAAGCAGACGAGTGAAGAAAGTGAGAGCCAGAACCACGAAGTCAGACTCGGCCGAAGTCAAGAGTGTGAACCACATTCCCAAAATCTCATCCCAGTTCCCAAGAATTTCCTTCAGTCTCACTTTATTTACAAACAAACAAAAACAATGAAATTATATGAACAATCACGTCCATTTCGTCTTAACAGATATTACTTTCTCCACTCCTATCCATGTGTGCCTCAAGCAATAAAGCGACAAAGATGTGGGAACGGAACAAATAAAATTCGCATGCATGAACCGTTAACGCATACGCCACGGAACTACAGATAATCATAAATTCCACTCACTACTCAATACATCATACTTCATAATTCATAATGCATGATCAGCTCATCCATTTAATGTGGATTTTTGAGTCCAAAGAGGCAGATTAATTTAACACACAGAAATACTTTGAGACATTTTGCGTGCAAATAAATATAAAGAGATATATTGTTAGGAAAATATTTGGAGAGATCCAGGACATTTTCAGAAAATGAAAGTTAATATCAATAACGTAACTGTAACGAGCAGAATCTAAGTGTAAATAGAGTGTTTTTGCGCGCCCTTGTATGGTTCGAGAAACGAAGGAAAATTAATTACGGAGAACAGTAGGTAGGATCTCAATGTCAATGTACAGTGCGATCGGCATTGACTTTGATATTTTCACCTGTATGACAGCAGAGAGTACCTACGTAAAATGAAAACGTAGTTTATGAAATTGTAGCTCGACAGTCATTTACCAATTTTGGTGTATGGCTGTGGCTATATGTTGGCTTGATCAGGTTTCGATTCAGAGCGCCGTACTAATGTGCATTAATGCTGGTCATTGTCAGTGACAAAATAAAACAGCTTCTTCTCAAGGCGAACAGCAAATGTACTATCCAATTTCAATCAAAGCATTAGGTCAGTGTGTTTTATATATCCGATTCTTACATGATATCACATGGCATGTCGGCATTCTAATGTAACTAGCAAATATTGTTGTTTAACATATCGAAGCCGCCGCTGGGGCGGTGCTCGACGTCGTGCCCCGGATATATCAAAGTCAAAAAGTGTGATAAGTGCTACTTACATCCCGGAAATCGACGAAGAGTTGATATCACCATGGTCATGATGCTCAAAATACCCTTTCGCTCCGAACCAGAGACTTTGACAGTGAATTGCTCGTATAACAACGGAACTGTCAGGAGGATAATGGCTGAGCAAGATTCCGCACTGGACTCAGCTATAGCAGTAAGAACCTTAGATGCTGGATGACTTAAGCGAAGTTCGGGCTCCGACAAATGATGCTTGCATTCTGGAAAATTGAAACAAAACTATTCTTTTTATCATTTATCATTATCATTATCATGAGCTACAAATAGAACAGCCGCATTATCAACAAAAGCAGATTTTTTAGATTCCGGAATGAACTGATTCAAATTGGTCGGTGAAAAATTCAATTCCAACTAGACGAACCAGGAAATTGAAGATGTAATTAAATCAAACTCTACCAATGGAATATTAATATTACCTCTACTGACACTGACTACTGATATATTTCGAACGAGGTATTGACAAACACACAAAAAAGTAGTCAACTGCCTAAGACTGAATGCATCAATAAGGTCTGTTCAGAAAGTTTTCCCAAGAGAACTAAAGTCCTTCTCATCCCAACGTAGCTAACATAGGAGAATCTTGTAGTTTCAACTCCGCCATGCCATGTTAGATTCGTTGGGAAGATAAAGTCCCTTCAAATCTGAAGAAAACTTGACTGGAAAGAGTGAATTCACATACCTGCAAAAACCATATTAATAGAACTCTTAAGAATCTGTTCATTTTGAGACAGGAGATTAAAAGCTTTCCGGAGAAAATTAATACAAGCTTGCTCCACGTCTTCATTCCCTCCCATGAAAACCTCCCGTCTCATAGCATGCCAAATCTCGGATACATGAGGATTCAGATCCCTCGGGGTGTAACTTCGCTCGCAACATAAGCCCTGATTACAAAAAAACGTCAAAATTCAGAGTAAACAAAGTAATCCCCAGACAGCCTACAATCAACCAACCGATCCAAATTAAGTAACTACAACTTGACGATGGAAAAGGATAAATCAATTCGCATTTTAATGTAAACAGAAATATCTAATATAATATCCAGGATGAGACTCTCTAAGAACAAATGTATTATTATTAATTAACTTTTCTAGTAAATTATTTTATCGGCAATTCGAATTAGGACGAAATTCTAGGCGCTTACCAACAGGCAGAGAGAATCAATTTTAGCCTCTACAACACTCGAGCTGAGCTTTTCCAGTAGAAAGGGTAGTAAAGCCCCGACGAATTGGTTCGTTTGGGACAGACATAGATTCAAACCCTCCGACAAATCCTCTCGAGTGATCACGTTTCCTCCAGGGACTTCGAAAGTCTAAAAATAATAATCAAACTATGTAGTAGTGTTTTCGCGTAATTTGAGCTCAGCATAATAAGGTCTAGACGGAATTGAGAAAGACAATATTCCCAGAAATGAAGTGTTTAAGATTCCATACCGGTGCGAAGTCAATTGGGAAATAACACGTGAGGACTTCGAAGAATTCCTCAGTAAACGGCATCAGTGGAAAATGACTCAAAATAATTGGTATGCAATTAAAAAGAATCATGAGGTTCCGCGGATCTTTCTCTGGTGAAAGTTAAAACGAGAAGCTCATAAATATTTGCCTGTTTTACATTAACGCTTCCGTAAAATGTTCATAATCAAATCCTGCATTTACCTCCATCCATGGCTTGCAGAAAATTCATGACGAAGTCCGAAGTCATGGTCTTGATTTCTGAAAATAGTTCGATTGCTTTGAGCTTATATGTATACGTATACACACTTATGTAACTACGTAGAGATATGGATTTGTGGTGACAAGACAAGCAGTCAAAAGGTTTGTGACGCAATTCCTTTTCTACTGTCTGTCTTTATGTGTGGGTAGGTCGTGGTTCTTTCAAGATAATACCTTCGAGCTTGTTCCGGAGAATGTAGTGAAGGGTTGAGAAGAAGGCTTCTCGATGCTTGTGAGTATGAGATTGGATATTGGCCTCTTGAAAGATTGAACGAAGAAGCTTGACAGCTGAGCCCTCAGGAAGATATTTACAACGAATCTAGCAAAGTGAAAGTAACGAAAATATCATAAAATCCTATTCTCTCTGTAGAAAGAATTTTCTTGAAAACCCAACAACTGGAAAAGCTTAAAATCTGAACGGATTGCATTAGTTTTGCCCAATACCCACTCCAGATTTACTTGAATTTACGGCAGTAAGTATGCCTATCTATAGTTGTAGTATAAGATCCTATTGCCGAGGTATAGAAAAATTGAACAAACTAACTCAGACTCTGCAAAAAACGAAACTTACAATGGGTTGAATGCAGAGGATAACTTTGGGAATCACCATATGCTGATCCTTGAGTCGATCACAGAGAAATTCTACGATGAAAGTAAGTTCTTTCTCGGAGAGAAAGTCAGGCTTGAGGTAATGGAATACATAAGCCAACAGCCCCATTCCCACAACTCGTGTCTGGATCTCAGGACTCGTCAACTTCTCTCCAAGGGCTTCAACCACTTCCACCAGTGATACTTTTCCATTTGTGATTTCTAAATACATATAAGATATATAGGCATGATATTATTACGAACTTTCACTTCTACTTTCACTTTTTCTGTAGCTCCAAACTTCGCCGAAGTATTCAGTCGGGAAAAACTGGATTCCTTGCATGTAAATAACGTTACTTTCCGGGCAGTATTTCAACATGCACAGAATGATCATGGACATTGCACATACCGGCCGCAATAATTTTTCCATTTGTCTCGCGTATATCGTCATCTGTGCTGCTGTATACTTCTTCAATTAATTTTGGCAAATCCATCTTCACGATTTACGATTCTCTCTAGGCATAAATAAAGTTTATTAGAACACAACTTGGAGCAACCTATTACTGAATGTCAAAGGAAACGTATCCAATAATTATGTGCTAAATCCGTCTGAGAAATCTCAGCAATC
The DNA here is from genome assembly GCA_034694925.1 of Ceratophysella denticulata. Taxonomy (NCBI): domain Eukaryota; kingdom Metazoa; phylum Arthropoda; class Collembola; order Poduromorpha; family Hypogastruridae; genus Ceratophysella; species Ceratophysella denticulata. The sequence goes on from JAQFYT010000570.1 coordinate 23,155, forward strand.
AATCTTAGCTTCAAGAATATTTGAAAAGTCGCTAAAAAATCGCTTCATAGTCATAAGTCATAACTTATGACCACTAAATACTCTATATTCTATCATTATCATTACCGACCAGTAAACACTATGTAAATACACGTTCACTGTTTTGTTTCGAAGTGTTCCACGACTTTTGTAACCCATCGAATTTCTAGAGTTTAGTTGAACAAACTTTTGAAAATATTTTTATTATTCCAACTTCCACAAATAACAATGACAAAATGAATGAGTAATGTTTAATTAATAAGGTAGATTTC